>AYEL01087665.1:0-29311 GCA_000484575.1 Olivierus martensii
TTAATTTAAAAAAAATCATAATATTGAACACATTAAAGAACTACTAATTGAATATACTTTTTGTGGAGTGCCAGACTTCATAAAAAACGTAAAATTTGCGATAAATTGCTCCAAATTCTTAACTTTTTACCATTTAACTACATTATAATTAACTTTTTGCTTCGCACACTCGTATTTATTAATTTTAAACACTTTTAAAGACATCGTTCCATATACATTACAAAAATAATTATAAGAAGTATGATGTATAATACATCATACTACTTCATTACATCATACTTCATTATATACATCATTATTATGATGTCCTACTGTATATTAGAAACTTATAAAATTGAATAAATTCTCAAACAAAGTTTAAATAATAAAATACAGTGGATTCCGCTTAATTGAGACACGTCGGGACTAAGCCATTTTGTTCCAATTAAGCGGAATCTACTGTATTTGACTGAACTACTTACACGTATTGAGTTTTTTATCGATAATTTTTTTAAAATATTATCTAATTTTCTTCATTCGTACCTTATTTTATTCATAAGACTTGCCACTATCAAAAAATGTCAAACATTTCGTTGGATGGCTAAGATTTCATATAGAAAATCGTGTTTTTTCCAATCTCATATAATGAACGAAAACTTATGAAAGAAATAAAATTCGGAAAAATTTTTACATCTTTAGAAAGACAATAAAAAACGTAATAAACTGTAAAATTATCAAAAAATTTAAATGAAAATTAAGCGAAATTTCACTTTTTTAATTTTCCTAATTAATTAAGTTTAATTTATAAACAATCGCAGACCATTAGTATCGAATCTCCACTCGGATTTCAATAAAAAATCGAGTTATCGAGAGTTGACTGTATTTACAATTTTGTATCCTACTCATTATTTACAGGGGCGAAATGTGCTGGGGACGAAAAGTGCTGGGGGCGAAATGCGAGGAGCCACTTTTCCGTAAACCTAGAACGCCATACTCTTAAACTACATCTGTAATTATTTTACTTTTCTGCACTTTATCTACAATTTCTTTCTTTTCTATGCTCAATCAAATGTTCTTCTTTCCTGAATTATTCTTCTGTTCACTTCTCTTTGAAGCCATCACTAAATTTCACTCAAAAAATTAATAATAACTACTGATGTGCAAATTTTTTACTTTCTGAAAAATGCAGAATTGAAAATCAAAACAAACAACACGAGCAAAAACCAAAACAGCCCAACAAGAACTGACAAATAACCATGAAAATAACAAATGACATCACACAATTCCATGCACGCGCAAGCGCCTTCCTTCGAAATTCAACTGTCGAATTGCGGGACGTTGAATTGCGAGGTATTACTGTATTCCTTTGAAGGAATCGCATCAAGGCTGGTACTCAATTTTGTCCAGCATAACATCTTTTTTTTTATTACGCTTCTAATTCCGGTTGAGCATGATTTGTCAAAACAAAAAAACGTCATGCGTGTTAGTAAGACAATAATCTATTCTTTTTACAATTACAGATCTGTAGCACACATACAACATGGTAAGAATAAGAACTTTTTGATATTTCCTTCCATACGAGGGGATACAACAGTCTATTTTTTCACATTATAAGCATAAATTCTTGAAATCATTTGTTTAAAGTGTTCCTAGTTCTAAGAAATCAGCAGTGAGTTCAATAGCACAAATTATTATTGATAAAAGCAGTGGCGTAGCTAGAGGTGGGCGGAGGGACCAGCATTTTTGGCATTAAAAATTTTTTTTTGTAATTTTGTATTTTAATTTAAAATAAGACATAAAATGATCTTTTCTTAATTTTTAAATTGTGCCTAAATAGGTTTGATGTGTATTATGCATGGTACAGTAAGACCCCGTTTAATGCGGGCGATACGTTCCAAAAAACCAAACGCTAAATGAAACAGCGTTAAACGAGATCATCTTAACACGTAAATAATGGGGATAGGTGAAGCAGGACAATGAATAAAAATATATGCATACAATTTTTTTTTATTTTGTAACATATATTATTAATATTGTATTACATTAATTATAGACATTTTTATTGCTAATATCAATCCGATTTGTATTCATAAATCAATCATTCATGAAAATCAAAAATATTCGAGTAAATAATTTGTTTATAATGAGGAAGGTTCTTCCTCATTTGACACTTTTTACTTTTTCGTTAAGAAGTCATCTAACGTCGTTTCCTTTTTCCTCTGTCGTTCAGCAAGCAATTGTCGATAGCAAAACATCACGTCTTGCCTTTGAACTTCTATCAAAATTTGGATCATTTTGTATAAACTGATCCATAATTTCCGTAATAGTGGCTAAACTTTAACTGTAAAATAACATTGATGAACGATCATAAATATGAACTGTGACCGCAGCAGACTTTCGTGTATACTGCACTAAACTGATATCAAGCACATGGCGAGACAGCATAGGAGTATCAAAGCAACAGATTCATGCGATTTTGGATTTATGTGAGTATAACTTGTTTGAAAAACCGCGCCAAAGTGAATCAATAAAAAATATAGAATTCGAAAAAAACCGCATTATATCGAAATAGCGTTAAATGGAACAGCTTTAAGAGAGTCTTATTGCATTATATATTTCCCAATTGGTTGCAACTGACAGACCGTCCCGGCGGCTGGCACTGTAGCTACGCCACTGGATAAAAGAAAGTGCTAAATAAGAATGTAGAGTACAACTTTAATTTAAAAATTCGAAATCACATTAAAAAATAAAGAAATACATTTGTATATTTAAAATTAAAATATCGTAGTATATATAAAAGTGACATTGAGATTATGATTAAAAAACCCTTCATTCATCACAGCGATGAATATACGCAGTATTTCGTATTTTACAAAACTAGGGAACAATACAATAGCGAATAATCTAAGCATGTTGATCATCATAAATTGCATATGAAATATTAATTATAAATATTTTCAATCTGGTTTTTAGCAATAATCGTATGATGCTGACAATGCAGTTTTGAAAAAAAAAATCATTTCTCTTTTGGAATTAGAAATTGCGAGATTCAAATTTCCATAATTCTAGCACCTTTGGATATTTCCGTGTCCATTTATTTTAGTCCGTTCACATGTTTTACAGATTTAATTGTGATTTTCCGTTAAACAATAAGGAAATATAGTTTTATTTTTTTCTATACGGCTTTAAACACCATTTTTCAGTTGATAAGTATTATGCAGCGGGGAATTCCATTGACCACCATGGGTCACTCACACTCTGGTGGAATTGAAGTCACGTGAAAAATGGTGTTCAACGACCCGGGCCGGATCCCTCCTGAAAAATTTCCTGGAGGTATGGAACCTAGGAATTGAATTTGGATCTTCCAGAGGGAAAATACAGTTCGCTTCCATTGCGCTCATTCAGTCTATTAGTTTTTACTATTGAAGTTCTATATTATTATATAATACAGTACTATATACAGCAGGGCCACGTCAAGAGTAGTTGCCGCTGGAATGTCAGGCCTAATTCGCCTTTATTAAAATATTTATAAAGGCGAATTAGGCTTGGCCCTTGACTCTATAGGAGAAGTCATCTAACGTCGTTTCCTTTTTCCTCTGTCGTTCAGCAAGCAATTGTCGATAGCAAAACATCACGTCTTGCCTTTGAACTTCTATCAAAATTTGGATCATTTTGTATAAACTGATCTATATTTTCTGTAATAGTGGAGAAATTTGTTTTGAGAAAATCTGTTGCATGTTTTGCAGCAGACTTTCGTATTTACTGTTCTGCATTGATATCAAATGCACTGAGAGAAGGTCTAGGAGTATTAAAGCAACAAATTCATACGATAAAAAATATAGAATTAAAAAACTGCATTATATCGAAACAGCATTAAGCGGGGTCTTACTGTACTTGTTAATTTATGTGTATTAGCTAAATTGTAATGATAAGTTCTCACATGATATGTATGTGATTCTTATATTTATAAATCATTAATTAAATTTACTTTCTAAAAACACATTAGCCTATCTTAATATATTAAAAAAAATTCTATATTTATTTATTTATATATATGTATCTTATGTAGTGCTTTCCTCACTTTTATGTAGTTTTAAAAATGTTCTATAGGATTTTAGATTAGTTTTTAAATTATTGTTCTAAATCTTTTTGTGTTCTTATACTTGTAAACAAATTGAAGATGGTTATATTATTTAATTAAAAAAAATTACTAAACTGCTTATTAGTGCTGTTTATCTTATATGAACTTGTATCAGAAAAAGTTTAAATATAATATGGCCTAGCAAACTCTCGTTTATTTGATTTTTCTTCTTATCCCAATTTCCCATTCTTCTCTCATATAGATCCAGTTTTTAGCATAATGCTTATTGCTGTATTCTGATTGTCTCTGAGAAGCTATATTATCATCTTTTACAAAATCCAAAAATGACTTTGCAGTATTATATCAAATAATTTCAATAACAGATAATTAAATATACAAATAAAATTCAAACATTGTCTTTTCCATTAGTAAAATTTATTAAAAGAATTAATTAATTTTAATATAGAAGTAGTAATAACTTCTCTTTCACAAGATGACAACTCATTAGATTGTTTATTGTTTGGTGGCATCTAGTTTAAAGATGATAAAACTTAACATAATTATTCAATTCTTAATAAATAATAATAAATTTTTTTTTCCTGTTTAAATATATTATTTATTGAAAAATTTATATTTTTATCTATTTCTTTTTTCAAAATTACACACAGTAATGCAGTCAGAAACAATATAAAATAGTTCAGTACTATACAGAAAAATGCTTTGTTACTACTGATGAATAATTATGTTTTTAACAAAAATAAAGCATTTTCTGCTGTAATGTTCAAGTGTTTTATTTTGTTTTTTATCATTCTATATGAATATTTTTATATTAAAAGTTTAAACTTTTATTTTAAAATAGACAACCCTGACATATGTAAATTCATACTTATGTAGGTTAATTTTTATTAAGGAGCCAAGCCTAAATCTGGCTCTCTTAAAAAAAATTGAAGGTATGGGACTTGAAATTGAATCTGGATTTTCCAAGATGGTAAATGCCTGCTTATCATTAACTTATGTGCTTATTCTTTAATATAACTATTTTTAATGTTGTCTTTGTGATTTACTAGTACCCTATAACATATGCTCCAACATACATAGGTTTGATTTACATAAGTTTTCACGGAATGATTTATTTAAGTCAGGGATTACCTGTACACACTATATTATAAAATGATTTAAATTAATAGATAGAGATGTAAGGAAAAAATTTTTTTCTAGACAAGAAGATAATTCTATAAATGAAGCAACTTATGAAACATCGGAATCAATTGTGTCTTAGCGAAAAATGTGAAATTTTGAAGCATTTAGAAGAATTATAAACTAGTGAGTAAAATATAATGTAACTATTCATTTGATGATTATTGATATTAACTGTAATTCTAAAATACAGATATTCCTCAGTAATCCAAGATATTCTTCTTAGTTCAAACCATCCAGCTCATAAAGATGTGATCAAAAATATTCATTCATCTATTTATATATTGCCTATTAGCATTATTGTATCACAAGTATTGCATTATAATAATCTTAATGAATCAAAAAAATACAAGAGTTTGTTTGATTCCTTTTAGCTACAAAGCATAAAAATAGACGACTGACAATCTGGACCAAATTTATGCATATTATGATCCCTAAGTTACATTTAAGAGGCCTCTCAAATGCATTTAATTTTTTTAATGAATCATGAATTGCCTTGAATTGTAGCTTATTTTACTTTTGTGTAAATTCAGCCTTGCTAACAATATCTCATGCCATTGTGCATGAATTCAAATGCAGGTGAATTGCATTGACCATTCATAGGATTTACCTATTGCATGATAATTGTAATTATAAGTGATCATAAATTGAGGACTATCTGTATAATATAATAAATTTGAAGATTTTGTTCAAATAAAAATTAAGATTTTTAGATTACTGTTTTATAATTTCTAATTTGAAAAAATAACTTAAATACAGTGATTGCTCAAGTTATATGATTAATAAAGGATTGTAATTATAATGTTCCTTGAAAATAATGTAAATTGAAATTCATATTTCCATAGGAATTGATATCAAAAGTTATTAATCAGTTCCTTCAATGCACTCTAAAATAAAAATTCAAACACTTCAAAAATTAATTTTATTTTTATTATTAAAGGTCATAATTTATAGTTATAGAAAATTATGTATATTTAATATATTTTTTTAACAAAGTAGACAATTTAATGAACATTATTGGAATATTGAGACCTCTGATAGAGAAAAACGAAAAAGCTTATAAAACTTTTTCATTTCAGCAACTATATAAGCAATCACCAACTTACATAAATCTGTACTTTAAAACTTAAAAATTCCCTGACTAAAAACAAAATATACTGATCATAACAAATATACCCTCAGTCTTGAAATAAAGCTGTAATGAAGAGATATAAACATTTTTCTTCTAATTTCATCATTTCTCATGTATATATATGTTTTGTGGATTTATGTTAGTTTTAGTTAACAAGCCAGGTCTGAACCTGGACCTTTCCTAACAATCTAAAGATGTGAGACTTTGAATTGGATCTGGATCTTTCAACATGGTAAACAACTGCTTTACTTTGAAATTATCTTCTTATTCTTTAATTTTTTGAAAGTTGCATCTTTGTGACACAATAGAGCAGGGGTGGGTATTGTCAAACCACGAAATATAGAACCCTGCATGGAATGAGTGATTTACTAAAGAAGGAGTGAGAAGGTTAAGAAAAGGTGACAATTACTACTATGTGCTGTAAAATGTTCGGTAAATATCGTGTTGCTGTCATAAACCTCATGTTATACATCAGCTGTGCTTTATGTTACAATCAAAATATATTCGGTAAATATCATGTTGCTGTCATAAACCTCATGTTATACGTCAGCTGTGCTTTATGTTACAATCAAAATAAATGTAAAAAAAAAAAAGATTTAATTAACAATCTTTAATATAAAGTTAAAGAAAGAAGCATCAAAAGCATCGCATCCTATGAAAGTCAATAATTTTTTTCGTTTCTGATTCAGAGAATTGGTTTAATATAAAACATGTTATCTTCTATGATCTGAAATTGTTTTTAAATGTATTTGCGTATCTACAAAATAATATAATTTTAAACACTTTTAAAGACATCGTTCCATATACATTACAAAAATAATTATAAGAAGTATGATGTATAATACATCATACTACTTCATTACATCATACTTCATTATATACATCATTATTATGATGTCCTACTGTATATTAGAAACTTATAAAATTGAATAAATTCTCAAACAAAGTTTAAATAATAAAATACAGTGGATTCCGCTTAATTGAGACACGTCGGGACTAAGCCATTTTGTTCCAATTAAGCAGAATCTACTGTATAAATTTATTTGACTGAACTACTTACACGTATTGAGTTTTTTATCGATAATTTTTTTAAAATATCAAATCTACTGTATTTGACTGAACTACTTACACGTATTGAGTTTTTTATCGATAATTTTTTTAAAATATTATCTAATTTTCTTCATTCGTACCTTATTTTATTCATAAGACTTGCCACTATCAAAAAATGTCAAACATTTCGTTGGATGGCTAAGATTTCATATAGAAAATCGTGTTTTTTCCAATCTCATATAATGAACGAAAACTTATGAAAGAAATAAAATTCGGAAAAATTTTTACATCTTTAGAAAGACAATAAAAAACGTAATAAACTGTAAAATTATCAAAAAATTTAAATGAAAATTAAGCGAAATTTCACTTTTTTAATTTTCCTAATTAATTAAGTTTAATTTATAAACAATCGCAGACCATTAGTATCGAATCTCCACTCGGATTTCAATAAAAAATCGAGTTATCGAGAGTTGACTGTATTTACAATTTTGTATCCTACTCATTATTTACAGGGGCGAAATGTGCTGGGGGCGAAATGCGAGGAGCCACTTTTCCGTAAACCTAGAACGCCATACTCTTAAACTACATCTGTAATTATTTTACTTTTCTGCACTTTATCTACAATTTCTTTCTTTTCTATGCTCAATCAAATGTTCTTCTTTCCTGAATTATTCTTCTGTTCACTTCTCTTTGAAGCCATCACTAAATTTCACTCAAAAAATTAATAATAACTACTGATGTGCAAATTTTTTACTTTCTGAAAAATGCAGAATTGAAAATCAAAACAAACAACACGAGCAAAAACCAAAACAGCCCAACAAGAACTGACAAATAACCATGAAAATAACAAATGACATCACACAATTCCATGCACGCGCAAGCGCCTTCCTTCGAAATTCAACTGTCGAATTGCGGGACGTTGAATTGCGAGGTATTACTGTATTCCTTTGAAGGAATCGCATCAAGGCTGGTACTCAATTTTGTCCAGCATAACATCTTTTTTTTTATTACGCTTCTAATTCCGGTTGAGCATGATTTGTCAAAACAAAAAAACGTCATGCGTGTTAGTAAGACAATAATCTATTCTTTTTACAATTACAGATCTGTAGCACACATACAACATGGTAAGAATAAGAACTTTTTGATATTTCCTTCCATACGAGGGGATACAACAGTCTATTTTTTCACATTATAAGCATAAATTCTTGAAATCATTTGTTTAAAGTGTTCCTAGTTCTAAGAAATCAGCAGTGAGTTCAATAGCACAAATTATTATTGATAAAAGCAGTGGCGTAGCTAGAGGTGGGCGGAGGGACCAGCATTTTTGGCATTAAAAATTTTTTTTTGTAATTTTGTATTTTAATTTAAAATAAGACATAAAATGATCTTTTCTTAATTTTTAAATTGTGCCTAAATAGGTTTGATGTGTATTATGCATGGTACAGTAAGACCCCGTTTAATGCGGGCGATACGTTCCAAAAAACCAAACGCTAAATGAAACAGCGTTAAACGAGATCATCTTAACACGTAAATAATGGGGATAGGTGAAGCAGGACAATGAATAAAAATATATGCATACAATTTTTTTTTATTTTGTAACATATATTATTAATATTGTATTACATTAATTATAGACATTTTTATTGCTAATATCAATCCGATTTGTATTCATAAATCAATCATTCATGAAAATCAAAAATATTCGAGTAAATAATTTGTTTGTAATGAGGAAGGTTCTTCCTCATTTGACACTTTTTACTTTTTCGTTAAGAAGTCATCTAACGTCGTTTCCTTTTTCCTCTGTCGTTCAGCAAGCAATTGTCGATAGCAAAACATCACGTCTTGCCTTTGAACTTCTATCAAAATTTGGATCATTTTGTATAAACTGATCCATAATTTCCGTAATAGTGGCTAAACTTTAACTGTAAAATAACATTGATGAACGATCATAAATATGAACTGTGACCGCAGCAGACTTTCGTGTATACTGCACTAAACTGATATCAAGCACATGGCGAGACAGCATAGGAGTATCAAAGCAACAGATTCATGCGATTTTGGATTTATGTGAGTATAACTTGTTTGAAAAACCGCGCCAAAGTGAATCAATAAAAAATATAGAATTCGAAAAAACCGCGTTATATCGAAATAGCGTTAAATGGAACAGCTTTAAGAGAGTCTTATTGCATTATATATTTCCCAATTGGTTGCAACTGACAGACCGTCCCGGCGGCTGGCACTGTAGCTACGCCACTGGATAAAAGAAAGTGCTAAATAAGAATGTAGAGTACAACTTTAATTTAAAAATTCGAAATCACATTAAAAAATAAAGAAATACATTTGTATATTTAAAATTAAAATATCGTAGTATATATAAAAGTGACATTGAGATTATGATTAAAAAACCCTTCATTCATCACAGCGATGAATATACGCAGTATTTCGTATTTTACAAAACTAGGGAACAATACAATAGCGAATAATCTAAGCATGTTGATCATCATAAATTGCATATGAAATATTAATTATAAATATTTTCAATCTGGTTTTTAGCAATAATCGTATGATGCTGACAATGCAGTTTTGAAAAAAAAAATCATTTCTCTTTTGGAATTAGAAATTGCGAGATTCAAATTTCCATAATTCTAGCACCTTTGGATATTTCCGTGTCCATTTATTTTAGTCCGTTCACATGTTTTACAGATTTAATTGTGATTTTCCGTTAAACAATAAGGAAATATAGTTTTATTTTTTTCTATACGGCTTTAAACACCATTTTTCAGTTGATAAGTATTATGCAGCGGGGAATTCCATTGACCACCATGGGTCACTCACACTCTGGTGGAATTGAAGTCACGTGAAAAATGGTGTTCAACGACCCGGGCCGGATCCCTCCTGAAAAATTTCCTGGAGGTATGGAACCTAGGAATTGAATTTGGATCTTCCAGAGGGAAAATACAGTTCGCTTCCATTGCGCTCATTCAGTCTATTAGTTTTTACTATTGAAGTTCTATATTATTATATAATACAGTACTATATACAGCAGGGCCACGTCAAGAGTAGTTGCCGCTGGAATGTCAGGCCTAATTCGCCTTTATTAAAATATTTATAAAGGCGAATTAGGCTTGGCCCTTGACTCTATAGGCTTGACCCCTGACCCTGGACACTTTTAGGCCTAGCATATATTTTTATAAATATATCTTTCCTAAGTTTTATGCTTCCCCTGAACTCTGCCGCCGAGGTGCTGTGCGCTACTTGCATCACTCTTTGATGCGGCTCTGATAATATACAGTACAGTATACAATATAATATTTTTACAATACTATATAGTTGTAAGGTACAATACAATAGATTGCATATAACATAATAATATATTATATTTTACACATAGCAATGCAGGTATCTCTCCTATAACACGGTTTCGCTTTAGCCTGATTTGAAAATTGCGGAAATCTTCATATAATATGGTACTTCTACAATACGGTTTTTACTCAACATATTTAGAAAATTACGTTTATTTTCCTACAACACAAAATATTTTCATTACTTCTTGTAAATCCATACTATGGACACGCAACACATAAAAAAATGCAATCATTGGAAAATACTTTGCTAAAATTAGTCATAAATGCAATTTCGCTAGTTTGCCATGAGGTGGACGATATGCAGTCTATTTTCGATTACGATTTGAAATTGAGTTAATTGTCGATCATTGAGTATTTTGTGTTCTAAACCTTCAGTTCTTGGATAAAAAGTAAGTTTTTATTCTTCAATAAAGGAATGTGGAATAGAAAAAAAAACTTTTTTATTCATAAATTTTTTTGGGTATTTATTATAGAACAATTGTTTTGTAGCGGGTTGTAACGGGTTATATTACAGATTTTGTAAAGAGAGCAGAAGATACATAAACTTTAAATGCTTAAAAAAGTTCAGAAAGTGAAACTGATATTGTTAAAGAAAAACATTCTCGTTTTAACGAAACAGCGGTAAGGAAGATATAATTATTAAATGAATGTTATATAGCCTGTATACTTTTTCTTTCCTTTTGTTTTACATATATTTTTTTAGGGTCTTACGTATATATTTTACATTTATGTTTCTTGTTATTAATATTCTTAATAAAAATTAAGTTTCTTATGTGGAATTAAAGTTTTGAATTGGTTTTGGAAAATGTAACTATGGTTAGTTCCATGTCTCATATAATACGGTTTCACACAATACGGAGTTTTTTAGGAACATATCTACTGTATTATACGAGGTTATCTGTAGCATAATCACTCATTTTATAAATACATGGCTAAACTACATCATAGATTAATTATAATCCTGCAAATATAATACTGAGTTATTTAAGAATTTTAAATCTGGAAAATTATTTGTGGAATTTTCAGAAATGATATGCTATTGCGTAAGTGTGTATATATATATATATTGTGTGTGTATATATATATATATATACACAATATATATATAATAATGTTTATTTAAACTATTAGAGGAATTCCATACAGAAGAAAGAGAGTACAATACTGGTGAATATGAAGGAAATTGTTGTTATATAAAAAGATTTTTTTACAAAATCTATACAATTTAATGCAGGATATTTTAAGGAAACAAATTTTATATTTTACAATTAGTTTTTTGATGATTTTAAGCATTATAATAAATTAAAAATCGATTGAATAAAATCTATATATATGCCAATTTTGGAAAGATCTTGGAGTTGGATTTGAAAATTTTCAATAATGTAATTCTTAGAGTAGTTGATATTGTATTGATTCGGATATTATTCAGATTTTGGCATTCACCAAAAAAATGTGGAAAATATTTAATAATGCCAAATAACAGAAGGAGCAGTTGTGGTCTCTGTAGATATACATATAGGCGTAATATTTTGGAGCGAAACCCGATGAAAAATTTGTTCAGTCGAAGCTACATGATTTGATACAATCATGCAGTTTCGACTGAGTTTTTATTATAGTCAACATTATTGGAAAGATAGTATTAGAAAAAATCCCGGAAGAAGAATTTTCAATTATCAAGGATGGAATTTTGAGCTTTGTAGAGCAGAAATATCATCCCATTAAATTAGAGTCGCTAATAACATTATGCAAAATGGAATTTAATAAGCCACTCAATGTTTGAGGAAATTAGTTAATGTATAATAAATGATATAATGAACATCCAAAGAAATGAAGCATCTTGCTGTTGATACATTCCAGTAAAACTTTGAAAATTCAATGTATTTCCTATTGAAAATACATTGAATATTATCCGACAAAAAGATATCCTATTATATGACACGCTGTTTCTTGACGAATACAAATACAAATCAATATTTATGTTTGTATATATTGTGAATCGGGAGAAGACGACCAACTTTTTTTTTCGACCCTAAAACTCATATTAAATTTGAATATTTTTATTTCATGTTTTTTACACTTAAACTTATAAGGGTTTTGCATTATAATTCAATCAAAAACTCAGAAATAACAATTAGGTCATGAATTATAACTTTTTAAAAAGTTAACACGGGAAAAATTCCAGGTATTTGGATGATATTTACTTTACTAAAATAGCAAAAATTAAATCTTTTCAATCATTCAATCTATCATTCACAAACCATGTATATTTTAATATAATAAATTATTAAATTATATAAAATTAGAAGAATTAAATAAAATCAGATATTTAAGTATCGTATATATCCACGGTGGACAAATTGCGACTTGACAGTCACATGCCGCTCTTTGGTATCTTTAGTGTGTCTCCATATCATGAAAGTCAAGATTTAATATAGAGTAATTTTTTTAATTGAGAAAGATATAGGAGTTGTCCATATGTCCATATAAAATTAGCTATCCTAAATATTTACTAGAAAATGGATTTTTATAGTTTTTCCTAAGCCTTTTATATGCAATTAGCATTAAACATATAATGAATTATTTATTATGTGAACCCATGCAGTGTTTTTTATCATTATTCTTCTGTAGTTGCCTTTTTAATGTTCTGTATAAGCTTATCATATATCAATATATGTGTAACATTGATGTTATGTTGCGAGTTTTAAACTTTTTCGGACCAAAACCTCTGCTTGGGTCTTAATATATGTTCTTATCATTTAATGTATGAAAACAAATCATAAACACAAAAATTTAGATACGGCTTCTAATCCTGAAGCAAAACTTGCCATCTTTTTTGTTGATCAGAGTTAGAAGCAACTTTTAATCATGTGATTTAAGATGACTAAATTAGAATATTAAAAGCAAAGTATTTTTTAAAGTATGCACTATACATTAAATATATATATATTAATTTTACTATGCTGATATTATAACGATCAATAATATTACTTCGAACAATGACTAAATAATTTTTGGATAAAAATTTCAACACTTAATAGAAATTTTTCGATTTCCAATGCGATAATTGATCGCCCGATAATAGCCATTTTCTATTTTTTGGCGGGCTTATAGAAGGTTATAATAAACCACTTTCTATTGCCACCTGTTGAAATATTAACGAACAAGAGAAAAATAGACTACTTCCCCTGATTACCAGCTTGCCCCGATTCACTGTATTGTGTATATATTTTCTATTGGAATGAAAATTAATTATATTATTCACAAAAAAATAAAAACTTAATAGCTATAATTATAATCACTAGTTTATTAGTGGGGCTAATTTTTCTTTGGTTTTATTATATCATGTACTGTATTTATTTTTGCATAATCGTATCCAAAATTTGATCTAAGTTTAATCCTTGTAGAAGCGTGCAGTGCTTCAATTCTGAAGGATCCCGGTTCAATACCCAAATCTCATACCTCTAATATTTTAGGAAGGGACCAGAACCGGTTCGGTGAATTCTACCTTCCATCTATCAGACCCTCACCAGTGGTATGGTCGGTACTGGAATGCCCCGCCGCTTAGTAGCCAACGGATGAAAAGCTACGTAAAGTCACAGAAAAAATTTAAATCGAGGAAAATATATTTTGAAAGAAGGTAGATCGTTTCTCTTAACCGATGAAAAATTCTATTAAAACTACTTTTATTTTTATTTAAAATGAATAATTTTAATGTAAGATTACATAATAAATTTGCTAAGAGATTTTACAGCAAAGAACTCAAAACAATTAAATATTTATATAAAAAAATCGTTTTGGATAAAAGTCAGAATTTAGTGATCTTAAAGAAATATTTATTTTGCGTCTTTCCCTTCTAGAGGTTTCTTTTTTTTCTTCTAAAATAAAATAAAAAAATCAAATAAATATTAATAATTGATCAGTGGACTGAAGAATTTAATGAAGTTGGTTCTATTTTAAGTTTAATTATGAATAAATTTTCCTATTCAATGTTTTCACAGGAAATTCTAACTTAATTATGTATAGTTCTATCAAATTAAATAAATATCTGCTCTGCGATCTTAGTCTGAATTCTTTGTGTTTAATATATATTATAAATGCAATTTTCTATTTTATTAAATTTAAGAATCCATCTATCAGTATCAATCCATTTCAGAACATTTTTATGTTATTACAGTATTTATTATTTTATTTTCAAAATGTTCAAAAACAGATTATGTAGCTTTCAGCTATGGTTCTTTTTAATATGGTTCATGGATATAAAAAGTTTATGCATCAAATATTTTAAAATTTAAACCGTAAATCAAGTCAATAGGTTTATGGTGTAGGTCTATATCAAATACCTTAAACCAGCATATAAAAAGTTTATCATAGTAAGTTAGAATTGAATACGTGATTTCATGAATCATTTAGACTTAATCTGTTTTTATTATATGATACATAGAAAATAATACTGTATTTTAATTTATTTCATTTAATAGCGTATAAAAATAAGATAAAACAGACAGATATTCTACGAATAAATCTTTTAATCTACAAAATATGTTCAAAGGAACATCTATAAACTATTTCATGCTATTTCGAATATTTTTTGACCCCCTTCCTTTCTCTTCGTCATTTTTCGACATACCAAGCTTGACCCTGACTGAGACATCACAAATTTGAAAACTTCTTTCTTTTTTAAAATCTTTTTCTTTAATTTTTAAGTAAAATCAAAAATACATAAAATACTATAGTAAAAGATTAGAATTATTTTACATTATATGTTACATAGGCTACAGTATAATATATTCTTTAACTTCCAAATAAACCTTTGCATAACTTGATATAAATGTCTTAGAAATAGATATATGTCTTATATTTTACAACGTGTTTTTATTTTTCAAACAATTAAGCATAAATATTTTATATTTGAAAAAAATTAATCATAGAAATTTAAAAATTCTAATAATTTTTTACAATAGCGTGACATCACAACTTGTATATGTCATTCCATCCCTTGTGTCATTTGTCACTACTGCTATATCCTCTCTTCCCTAATAGCGTGATATAATTTATGGATGCTTCCAACAGTATTCTATTAGCTAATCAAAAACATCATTATATGTAAAAAATTAATCAATATTCAGAAATTAACATATTTGCTATTATTTAGATGTAGTTATTTTAATTGACTTTATTGTTTTTTTATTTTCTTAAATCATCAATCAAGACAGCGTATCTAAATTGTAATAAATATCCTAATTAGTACTTGATTTTCCTTAGTATTGTAATTGACTTACTTTTTTACATATTAGATGTTTTTGATTGGATATTATTATTTTTTAGATGAAAAAATCATGTTTCTGAAAGTGGCATTTCTAAAAATGATATACACCTAGCCCTCGGACATTTTTGTTCAATTGCTGTTTTTAATTTGTCTTATTGGGAACAATACTTCTCTGAATTTATCGTCTCGTTGTTTAGTAAAAGTTCATAATACAGGATCCCTTTCCAATCCCACCAGACACAGAGCATGACCTTCATTGGATGAAGACCAGCTTTTGAGGTGGCTAAAGGTGGTTCATTCCTCTTTCCCCAAGATCTTTTTCCCTCAACATTATTATAAATGATCCATTTTCATCCCCCGTCACTACTTGCTTCAAAAATGGTGTCTCCTCATTGTGTTTATAGAGTGAGTCACAAATGGAAATGGGATCCATCAGATTTTTCTCCGTTAAATCGTGGGGAACCCATACATCAAAATGGTTTATGTACATCCCCCGTCACTACTTGCTTCAAAAATGGTGTCTCCTCATTGTGTTTATAGAGTGAGTCACAGATGGAAATGGGATCCATCAGATTTTTCTCCGTTAAATTGTGGGGAACCCATACATCAAAACGGTTTATGTATCCAAGCTTCACAAGATGCTCGTGAATGGTGGATTTTGACATATTTAACATTTCTGCTAATTGATGTATCGTATAGCATGGGTTATTCTCGATCAGTGTTTTAATCTGATCTTCATCTGTGGTGGAGGGCCTACCTGGATGTTCTCGATTTTTAAGGTTGAAATCACCAGCTTTAAACCTAGCAAACCACTTCTGTGCAGTTCTTTCAGCTACAGCACCTTCGCCATAAACAACATATATCTTGTTTGTCGCTTGTGTGGCATTTTTCCCTTTCCGGTAAAAGAAAAGCATTAAATGCCTAAAATGCACTTTGTTTTCTTCCATATTCAAAGGCGAATAAAACTGACAAAAATTAACGTATCGTAACCGATTTTTTATTTTTATTTTTTTCAAAATATGCCCGAAGTACCGTTTTTTACAATATGTGCGTATGTCATTTGTTTTCAATCGTTCTGATTTGTTCAGACTTGTCTTACGCCACCTACCAAAAATCGGCATGAACTTTCTGGACAACCCAATATATTTTTGTTAATATGCAGTTTTTCAAAAATATTATATCAAATCATATGTACTGAAATATATTATAAAGATATGAATTTGTATATGGTAAAACGACTTTTATTATTACTAATAGAATGGTAACAACAAATAATGGGTAGTGTAAAATTTCAGTCTGAGTATGGGGGTCAAAAGTGTTAAAAGGTTGCGCACCACTGGTCTAAGATAGAAACAATAAAAAAATTTTGCTTAACAAAGCTGTTAGCAAAATAAAATAATTTATTGATATTTTTGTTAAATAATAATCATTTTTGATCCATTTTCAAACTAACTCTTTATCAACTGTATAACATAGAGAGAAAAAATAGTTTACAAATACAAACATACCAATAAATGATGCCATTTGTGACTTTGTATATCAATATGTTTATATTTGTAAATGTAAATAATTTAAGTCCCTTCTGTAAAGAATGTAAAATATTTTCTTCATAATTCCTTATGACTAACTCTGCAGAAATTCCAGCTAGGGTCTATCTATATACACTCCTTTCTCTTAAATGTAATATTCATTGTTAAAGGTAAAGTAGAATATTGACACATCATGCCACTGATTTCTCTCAATTCTGGAAAAACAGTTTTGAATAATAAATAATGCAGAAATAATCTATACAAAATATAGTTGCTGCCTCAAGTATAAAAATTTTTATAATTTAAAAGTATAGATAAAGAACTGTTCCTCTGAGACTAAATTCATGAGTTCATCTATAAATTGCACAGATAATGGCACTGTTTATTCATATATATTCATTTTTTGTTTACACTAGTTTGTAATTTTTGCTCTGTTAAAAATATAAAACAAGATATATTTGACAACTTTATTATCAGATACTAAAATATCATTTACCATAAAGTCGTACAATTCAAGTTTACTTTAAAAAATTTTTCAATTGTATGTAAAAATCCATTTTATCTTTTTAGTATATTTCATCCTCAACTTAGTCTTTAATCTCTAAATTAATAACTAAGATTGCTTCTTTGGGAATCTGTGTTGTTTAACACATTGCTGCTGGCCTGGGGGAAGCTGGGTCAAATTTAAATCATTGCAACATACTGGCATTTTACAATATTTTTTGATCTGTTTATTGTTTTCAATAACTAGTCTGGTTAATTTTTGATTGAAGATAAGTTTTTTGGTTTTTTTTTTAATCAAGATTTAATTCATCAATGTGTAATTAATTATCAAAACAATGGATATCAGCAGTTACTCTAAACTGTAACAGCAAAAAATGAAGAAATCCCTAATTTTTAAATATTTTATTATAACTAACTAATCTACTATTAAAACTAATCATATTTTAATAGGAATGTAATAAATCATATATAATAAACAAATTAATATTCATTAAATGCAGATTAAATGAAATTTTATAAATATTTCATGCATTGTAAAATATTTTATTATTTACTATCATTTAGAAAAAAAATTATAAAGAAAATCAAATTTTTGATATTAGAAGGTAAAACTTGCTTTAAACTATAGAAACAACAATAGCACTATATGTAACAAAAGATAAACTCAAAAATTATGTGGAAAATTTGATAAATACACTTAAACAATCATATGATGTACTGTCTTTCAGAAACAGTACAGGTAGTCCTTGACTTATGACAATTCACACTCACGATGGCCAAAAGTTGTTATTAAAAATTCTCTAATTTAACTTTGTCACCTGCATATATATACATATATTACATTGTTTTTGTATACCCATCACAGCATTGTCATTAGTCGGCAAGCAAAGACTTTCAACAATACACAATAGCCACTAATGTGATTCATCCATTCTAACTTATCACAGCCTTAGCTACATTAATAGCTAATCAGCAGTCGAAGCATTCATTTCTCTCATTTAGTTTTTATATCTCATTGTAACTCCTATCATGTCCAGTAAGAAAAATACTACTACTGATGAAAAAGTTTCTGAAATTCTTAAATTATTCTTTCTTAATTTTTTACAGGTTCTTATAACACAGTTCTCTTATAACACAGTCGATAGGTTCCTAAAAACATTGTGTTGTGTTATATGAGACCCAAAGTCAATATAAACAAGGGAGTTATGTTCCAAGATCAATTAAAAACAAATAACTTTCTTTAATTTCACATAAGAAAGTTAATTTTTCATTAAGAATATTATAACACGAAACATAAAAAAAGAAAAAATATATATGTAAGAGTCTAAAAAAACAATATATGTAAAACAAAAGGAAAGGAAAAGTATACAGCCTATATAACATTCATTTAATAATTATATCTTCCTTACCACTGTTTCGTTAGAATGAGAACATTTTTTTTAACAATATCAACTTCACTTTCTGAACTTTTTAATGCATTTAAAGTTTGTATATCTTCTCTTTTTTGCAAAATCTATAATCTAACCTGTTACCATCTGCTAGAAAACAATCATTCCTTAACATATACCCAAAAAATTTATGGAATAAAAAAGATTTTTTTCTATTTCACATTCCTCTATTGAAGAATAAGATCTTATTTTTTATCCATGAAATGAACGTTTTGAACACAAATTGCTCAATTATTGCCAATTAACTCAATTTTAAATCTAAAATAGATTGTGTATCATCCCTCTCCCAGCCAACTAGCAAAATTGCATTTATGTCTAATTTTAGCAAAGTATTTCCCAATGTATTTGTGTATTATGTATCCCTATTACAGATTTACAAAAATTAATGAAAATGTTTTGTATGGTAGGAACGTAAATGTAATTTTCTAAATGTGTTAAGTAAAAACTGTGTTGTAGAAGCATGTTATATGAGAGTTTTTGCAATTTTCAAATTTGTGTTAGAGTGAAACCGTATTGTAGGGAGCTGTGTGATAGGAGGGATATCTGTATTTATTTATTTAATTTATATGTGCTAATAAATCATTGTATAAATTTACATAAAACAATAATTATAAATGTTTAAGTTAAATAGAAACTTAATTTATGAATATATTAAAACAGAAATCAAATAAATAAAGAATTAAAAAAAACTTTGATTTACATCAGAATTGACTTACAACAAAAATATTGGAATGGAACCCTGTCATAAGTCAAGGATTACCTGTATATCAAAATAAGCAAGTTTTATCTAATTTTAAGAACAAATATGGGAATTAAAAAAAAAAATGTTTTTTTATACCCATACTTGTTACATATTTGAAAAACTCATAAATCCAGGAACTTATAAACAGAGAATATCTGTGTAACATTTTCGATTTTTATTAATACTATCTTTAATTTTGATATCTTTTAATATTTTATTTTTATATTTTTTCAGAAAACAGTATGGGAAGTGAACAAAATAATCAATGTAACAGTAATTTAAAATCAACCAAAGGAAAATTTCATAGATGTAACATATGTGGCAAAGAATTTTTATCTTTAAATAGTTTATTTGTGCATAAATATAAATTTTGTAAACAGAGACTGACAAAGAGTAATTTATTGAAAAAATTAACTAAGTTAAGGCCATCTGTTAAGAGGAACTATCAATGTAATCTTTGTGAGAGGAATTATTTTAATAAATCATGTTTGAAGAATCATTTATTTATGCACATTGGTGAAAGGCCATTCAGTTGCAAAATATGTCACAAAAGTTTTTATATAAAATCCTATTTACAAAAACACATGAAACTTCACATTGGAGAAAATATTCTTCAAAATAAGATTTGTAAAAGAAATCTTAATTTTGATTCTGATTTAGATAAAAAACACAATGGAGAAAATAAATTACTTCACTGTCAGATCTGCAGAAAGAATTTTCAGACAGAACTAGCTGTACTAATGCATGAAATAAGTCATTTTGAAAATAAATTTCATTGTGATATTTGTGATAAAAATTTCAAATTTAGATCTCTGTTTGAAAGACATCAAGCAAGCCATTCTGAAGAGAGACCTTTTCAATGTGAATTTTGTGAAAAAAATTTTAAAACCCAGACAAGGCTTACAACGCACCTAAGAATTCATGCCGAATATAAACCTTTTCAATGTAAAGTTTGCCAAAAAAATTTTAAGCAAATGTCAAAATTAAAACAACATGAAAAATGTCATCCAAAATCTTTTCAATGTGTGGATTGTAATATGAATTTTGATACAAAATTGAAACTGATAACACACAAGAGAATTCACCCAGTACAGAAACCTTTTCAATGCAATCTTTGCAATAGGAGTTTTAAGAAAATGTCAAATTTAAATATACATCAAAGAAATCATTCACAAGAAGGAACGCTTAAGTGTGATATTTGCAATAAAACTTTTAATAAAAAAAAATTACTGAAACACCATCTAACTCGTCATTCGCAAGAACGACCATTTCAATGTAATATTTGCAGTAAAAGTTTTAAGAGTATGCAAGAATTGAAAAGACATCAAACTTGTCATTCACAAGCAAGACCATTTCAATGTAATATTTGCAATAGAAGTTTTAAAATAAAACAATTATTGAAAATTCATTCACTTTGTCATTCAGAAGTAAGACCATTTAAGTGTGATCTTTGTGTTAAAACTTTTAAGAGTAAATTGCAATTGAGAAAACATACAACTCGTCATTCACAAGCAAGACCATTTCAATGTGATCTTTGCAATAAAAGTTTTAAGAATAAGTCAGATTTAAATAAACACAAACCTCGTCATTCGGAGGCAAGACCATTTCAATGTAACCTATGTAATAAATTTTTTAAGAGTAAACGAAATTTGAGATTACATCTAATTCGTCACATTGGAATATCAGTTTAATCTCTGTCATAAGTGTTTTATAATTAAGCAAGAATTAAGAATCCATTTAATTCATCACTCAAGACAAGATCATTTTACTGCAATCTTTGCAATAAAAGTTGTAAAAATATTGCAAATTTAAGTATATATCAAGTATATCATTCTTAGATAAGACCATTCAGTGTGAAGATTACTATAAAGTTTAAAATTTATGAAGAGTTTAGGTGAGAAATTTCACATTTTCTAGATTTTGTTTAATATTTTCAATAGCATTTCAAGTATAAATCATGTTTAAATGATCATTAAATGTGTTAATAACACACAAGATCTTTCTAATATTAAATTTATGAAAAAAAAGAAGCTAATTTTATATAAAAGCCCTTCATCATAGATATATATAAAGTGTAGAAGTTGCAAAAAGAGTAAGAGACAATAAAGTTTAAGAAAATTTCAAATATCCAGTAACTATAAAAAGATGTGCAAGAATAAAGCAAAACAACACTTAATATTCTATCGGAAATATCATTTCATTGAGAAACATTTTAAATTTTAAGATTGAAAAAAATTTCATATATAAATCTTATTAAATAGCAGACAAAAGAATTCATTCCAGAATCGTTAGTGTGCATGCATGTATGTGTGTGTACAAAACAGTCAAAATTCTTATATTTAAGAATTTGTCTCTTTAAAGACATTGCATAAGTCATTCCACAAAGAATATTCAAAATCCCTCTAAAAATGATATTCTGTAGAGGAGCCTTTTATTTGTGATACATTTAGCAAAAGGATTTTAAAAATAAGATAGTGTTTAAGCATTAGACTTTGATGGAAATAGATTGGATTGATATGAGTCTGCAACAAGAGTGTTATGCAGATCTTATTTAATGGAACACCAGAGAATTTTGAACTGCCATCTTACTAAAATGAAGATTAGAAAAAGACTTAAATTTCAAAGATATTTATATGTACATATAAAAACATTTCACTAAAACTTTTTCATTATAATTATGAAAATTAAGCCATAAATTAAAAAAAAAAACATAAATTGATGTCAGGAAATTTCAAATGTGATTTTTCTGAAATAATTTTCATTACATTATTTATAATTTATATTCTGTTTGCTGCTGAAAATGTTTTCCATTGTTAAGCTTGTAAAACAATGTAAACATAAAAAGCTGCTGTTAAATTAATAAAGAATTTATTCTTTGACTGTATTTGAGTTATCTTTTTACAATTTAATTTGTCCAGTAATTCTGCCTAATGTTATCAAATAATAATAATATATGATAAGCATATGAATAATAATAATAATAGTATATGATAAGCAAATGAATAATAAATGATAAGCATGCCCATATCATTTTCAAACTTCAGAAATTTTTGAAAACTTATTCAAGAATTTTAAATTATGATGACAAAATGCTTTAGCAACAGATATAATATAAAAAATTAGTTATTTAAAATATTAAACAGTATATCAAGATGGCAGAGATTACATAAAAAAACACTCGTTTTATAATCAGAACATTTTATTCAAATTGTGAAGTAAACTTAATTGGTCCAATTATGAAATATATTACAATGGCTGTTGGCCAGCCTGTGGTGGGCTCTAAAAATGGCTGGTGCCAAATAAAGCAAATCCCATGAGTGATATGGTGGCTTAAGTTAATTAATCTAAAACTTTATTGCTAACCTTATATTTTATAACAGAGGTATTTTCAAATATATTAGTCTGTATTTTTCGAACAATTAACTCTCGTGATTTGGCGGCATGATTTAAATGAACAAACTAAATCACGAGAGAGAGATTTAGCGGCGGCCACTTGTAGGGCCCATCATAGACTGGACACATCTATAAGTCAACTGGAAAGATGAGGTTTGGCTGAACACACCCAAAAATACATAAATAAAAAATTATATAATTTCTTACTACGTTTATTTATATGTAGTAACAATAATATATACATACATAATCTTGCATTTTCATTTATATGATTATTGCAATAATATATACATACATAGTCTTGCACTTTCATCTATTATGTTTATTCATAATATATACTTACATAGTTTCGCATTTTAATCTATTATGTTTATTTTCGATAATATATACATTCATAATCTTGCATTTTCATTTATATGTTTATTTTCTAAATAAAAATTTATATAATTTCTTACTACATTTATTTATATGTAATAACAATAATATATTATGTAATTTCTTACTACGTTTATTTATATGTAATAACAATAATATATACATACATAGTCTTGCATTTTCATTTTATGTAATAACAATAATATATACATACATAGTCTTGCATTTTCATCTATATACGTTTATTTTCCGATAAAGAATCGTATATATCGATTGCTTTTTTTCTCTCCTTCAGAATTTTTCGGAAGTGATTAATAGCATTGTCATTGTAGAGATCCCCAAGCCTATTGACCTCAACCTGGTATGGGTGCCATTAAAGCACCAAAAAAATTGTAAAATCTCTCTCTACCTTCTTTAATAAATCTTTGATCTAAAATATTATAAAATCCCTCTCTTACCTTCTTAATAAATCTTTGATGAAACCAAGCCTATTGACCTTAACCTGGTATGGATGCCATTCTAACACCAAAAGTCTAAAATCTCTCTCTTACCTTCTTTAATAAATCTTTGATTTGTTTTAATAATCAACCTGGTATGGGTGCCATTCTAAGACCAAAAAATTGTAAAATTAACCTGGTATGAGTGCCATTCTAAGACCAAAAAATTGTAAAATCTCTCCAATCTGGTATGGGTGCCATTCTAAGACCAAAAAATTGTAAAATCTCTCTCTAATCCTCTTTAATAAATCTTTGATTTGTTTTATGTTGTCTCCGAGTTCATTTTCTAACCTTTAATAAATCTTTGATTTGTTTTACGTTGTCTCCGAGTTCATTTTAATTGGGAAAAATTACTGTACTTTCATCCTTACCACAAGTCCACAAACACGCAAGGCCTAAACCTGTCATTCCGTTAGGTTAGTTAAGCTGAAATATCCTCAATTGCTTTTTCTCTCTCCTTCAGAATTTTTTGGAAGTGATTAATAGCATTGTCATTGTAGAGATCCCCAAGCCTATTGACCTCAACCTGGTATGGGTGCCATTAAAGCACCAAAAAAATTGTAAAATCTCTCTCTACCTTCTTTAATAAATCTTTGATCTAAAATATTATAAAATCCCTCTCTTACCTTCTTAATAAATCTTTGATGAAACCAAGCCTATTGACCTTAACCTGGTATGGATGCCATTCTAACACCAAAAGTCTAAAATCTCTCTCTTACCTTCTTTAATAAATCTTTGATTTGTTTTAATAATCAACCTGGTATGGGTGCCATTCTAAGACCAAAAAATTGTAAAATTAACCTGGTATGAGTGCCATTCTAAGACCAAAAAATTGTAAAATCTCTCCAATCTGGTATGGGTGCCATTCTAAGACCAAAAAATTGTAAAATCTCTCTCTAATCCTCTTTAATAAATCTTTGATTTGTTTTATGTTGTCTCCGAGTTCATTTTCTAACCTTTAATAAATCTTTGATTTGTTTTACGTTGTCTCCGAGTTCATTTTATGGGAAAAATTACTGTTCTCCCATCCTTACCCATAAGTCCACCGACGTTTGACTTACTCATAGGTCCACCAACATACAAGGCCTAAGCATATCATTCCTAATTACTGTACTTTCATCCTTACCACAAGTCCACAAGCACGCAAGGCCTAAACCTGTCATTCTGTTAGGTTAGTTAAGCTAAAATATCCTCATGGAATATTTTTATCTGGAGGCAGCCACTTAGAGTCACCATCATCACAGGCTGACCAACACCCATGATGGTCAATCGGAAGGATGAGAAAACCATGATGGTCAATTTTTCAGGAGGGATCACCCATGATGGTCACCCAACACCCATGATGGTCAATTTTTCAGGAGGGATCTGGGCCAGGCCCAGATCCCTCCTGAAAAATTGGAGGAGTAAAGCCCCCGGATCCTCCAGAATGTTAAGCCACAGCTTTACCAGGCAACCATCAGACTGACCTGTCATTCGTCAGTCCGCAGATCCCACAGTTTGTTCTGTGAAGTATTTGTTATCCAAACGTGTTCATTAACCGAACATAAAAATCTTCCGAAAAAGTGTTCGTTATTCGATTTGTTCATTATTTGAACTGTTCGATAACCACGGTACTTAGTCCAACTCAAAATGAAAATGCATCAGCTTGTAATTCAGCAAATCATCCAATAATAATATTGTAATACAAGTTAATGATAATACTCTTAAGAGGCAGGAAAAATACAAGTTGACATATTGAAGAAATAAACATCTAATCAAAAAGTCCAAGATCCTAATAAAAAAAAAAATCGTAAAAAAGAAGAAAAAAAGAAAATGTCTGCTTTTGAAGAAGAAAATATACAAATTAGAAGAAGAAACACAGCTTATATAAAAACAATATTTAGAAGAATTTAAAATATATGGAAGAACAACATAAACAAAAATTAACTGAGTCACAGTTAAACAAGAATATTTATAAAAAAAAAAACTTGAAAATATTTAATATAGTGTTTATTTTTATTTCAGAGAAGTAACAAGTGAGTCACAGTTAAACAAGAATATAAAAAAAAAAACTTGAAAATATTTAATATAGTGTTTATTTTTATTTCAGAGAAGTAAGAACATCTGTGTAAACAATTATAAATTGTAATTGTCAACCCCAAGTGTCAGGAGAGTAATAGTGGAAAAGACAAAAACAGACTGTATTGTATATGTGAAATGATAAAATGTTTGCAAAAAAATGGGGATAAATCAATTATAATTACAAAAGATTACATTTGCTGCACTTAAATACCATCAGTGTGCCTGAGAGTTCTTGATTAATCAACGCATCAATGGTATTTAAGTGCTAGTGGGAGTGAATGTTAAGGTATCATTTCTCTGTGCTATTGAAGAGCCCAAAAATGCTCCTGCACCTATAATTTTCTTTTAAGATCTGATAAGCTAGATAGGATTTGTTATTATTTTAGTCTATTATATTTCAAATTAATATTATGTAAAATTGCTGCTGTGACAGTTATAATTTTAGCTGTTTCTAATTTTATTTTTATAAGCCATTAATGCAAGCAGCTGAACTATTTTTTCCATCATCCAAATACTCTTATTATTATATTTCTTCTTGTGTGATGTAATATATATTAAATCAGCTTTAGTCTATGACTATAGAGGGAAGTTAATAAATAAAACAAATAAGGATATCTATTATATCATAACAGTACCAAGTTTTTTCTCTCAAATTTCTTTTTATTTCACAATTATCAAAAATTCTTGCATTTTGTCCCTCCTGACTGTCTTTTTACAATATTTGTTATCTTACCATCAGAATCATATAAAGAAATAAAATATTAAAAAGATTTTTATTATATATATATATATGTATAAATAAAACTATGACAAAATAATCACAATGACCATGACTTATAATTTGATCTTTAAAAATTTTAATCATTTCAAGATCACAACTTAAAAACTTGATTTCCTATAAAAATTAATAATATAAGGCACTGTATTTATTCATGATCATCTCAAAAGCAAATATTTTCCTATTAGGATTTCATATGATATAATTATCTTGTTATTTATACTATTATAAATTTCTAACACAAAATTTATTAATTTATAGTATTATAATTACAAAAAATATTACAGAAAACATAATACTTTGTATTATAAATTTCTAACACAAAAAAATTTATTAATTTATAGTATTATAATTACAAAAAATATTACAGAAAACATAATACTTTGGACTAATTACTTAACAAGAAACTTAAAATCCATAGAAAGTTTTGCAGTGATAAATTTTGGAAAGAACTAGTTGTTTACTTTCTCAAATGTATCCTTTATTTTGGGACAATTAAAAGATATAAGATCAATATATATATCATCAGATCATCTTTAATGGCATAATCTACATGATATTCATCATTAAAAATCTATTAATATTTCCATAATTATTATAAGAAAACATCAAATTTGAATATCTACAGATTTTTAAAAAAGAATAAATCTACAGAATTAATTAAATATTTTTCAAATTTGCCATTAATATTCTGATCTCTTGGCTAAATTTAACAGAAAGATCAGAATTTATTAGAAAAAATCTTTTAAGTTTGAACAACTGACATTTTTTAAATGGTTGCATTTAAAATACAGGTCAATCCCAATTTATGATACCCCAATATAAAAGATCACAATCTTATGAACAAATATAATTTATATTGAAAATTTATGAGGTATACTATGCTTTTTATGAGAAATTTATGAGTAAATGTTTCAAAAGAGAATTATAAGCAAGCCTTTTTAATGTGGAAAAATATAACCAGTACCAATATCATCATCTGTCCTGTTTTTATATCACACAGATTTCTCATATATTTCAAATAGGAAATTGGTTTGATTTGGATCCTTATGACTGAAACAAGGCAAATTCACTTGGTTAATTCGATCAATCATGATAAAAATGATCATAAAATAATGAACGGGGTTCATAGGTTTAGAGCAAAATCCAATTATAAAAAAATGTGATATATGGCTGGAATTGAATCCAGCTCTTGTTGTAAATTAACATTTTATAATGATATCATTCAATAGATAAATAGTGATGTTTAGAAAAATCAAATCTTTTAACAGCTCTCCTCTAGAAAAAACAATTTTTTATTAAGTAAAATGTTTTTGATCTAATTTCAAAATACAGCATTCTCAAGCATTCTTGCAAATACAATTATTTTACATACATACAATTCTGTAACTTATTAA
The DNA here is from genome assembly GCA_000484575.1 of Olivierus martensii. NCBI lineage: Eukaryota > Metazoa > Arthropoda > Arachnida > Scorpiones > Buthidae > Olivierus > Olivierus martensii. The sequence continues at coordinate 28,795 of AYEL01087665.1, forward strand.
TCAACAAACTAAAACATATTACAAATTATCAGTATTCTCAAGATTTCTTACTATAGTCGATGACAGGTTAAGAATGTAGCACTGTGGAAGCTATGCCGGTCTATTCACTGGATTAGCAAAAGATATCAATACGTGGGACTGTACAATTATCAAAAATAGGGAGGACCGGTTTTTAAAAAGGGGAGAATAACTTATAGTATTGCTACTGATTTAAATAGAATTTATTTATTTTTACACTTTTAAACAATTTTTTAAAATCAATATTGTCGTTACTGATAAGATATTAAATATTGTATTTTTATTTGCTTATGATAAATAAAACGTTTATTTATAAATTTATTTTATTTATTAACAAGATACATTGGCAAAACCCAAAAGGATAGGGTATCAAGAGCCTCCCCATAATAAAAAAAATGTTTTAAATTGACTAGGCACCTCTTTATCAAAATTTGTGGCCCTGAAAAGGGCCTTTATATATGAAAAATCCGTCGATATCTACCCAATCACTCAGTTTCCT
>AYEL01087666.1:0-19603 GCA_000484575.1 Olivierus martensii
TAATCTATGACTTTAATTCAGAATAACTCACAGTTCTTCTTAGTCCACTTTCGATTTCACAATTTATGGTTCACTATTAACTTTTACTGTCCAAGACTCGCAGTTCAACTAAACTCAACTCAAGCTTGCAGCTCGCCTATTTATATTTGAATTATTTTATTGTTTTTTATTTGTACGGAATATTGTTAATATGTTTTTTGTGCCATATTCGGTAGTAATTAATATTTATGTTTTCATTTTCAAAAATAAATTGAAAAAGTATAAGCGTTTGTTTTCATTTTCAAAAATAAATTGAAAAAGTATAAGCATTAAATTTGTTTCTAAAATTAATGAATCCAATCTTTCCTTTAATTCTTCTCATTTTACACGGTTATAAAGAACATAGCTTCGACTTTTCATTATCTTCTTTAGATCGATTTACACGGTTTACAGTAACATATCCTTCTATTTTGTATGAATTCTGTGTCTCGTTTTACACGGGTTAGATCGATTTACACGGTTTACAGTTTAATTGAACATATTCTTCTATTAGATTTACACAGTTTACAGTTTAATTGAACATATCCTTCTATTTTGTATGAATTCTCATGGTTTACAATTTAATTGAACATATCCTTCTATTTTGTATGAATTCTGCGGTTTATAGCAGTTTCGGTTTGCACAATTTTTCCAGGAACGTATCTACTGTGTAAATGGTTTCGGTTTGCACAATTTTTCCAGGAATGTATCTACCTTGTAAATCGAGGGCTGAGTGTATGATTCTGGTTTGCACGATTTTTCCAGGAACGTATCTACCGTGTAAATCGATTTAGTTTACACGATTTTTCCAGGAACGTATCTACCGTGTAAATCGAGGGCTGAGTGTATTCATATATTATCAATATTCTATTTTTAATCCGATTGAATCGAAATTTAAAAAATCTTTTATAAAATAATAAGCATACATATATAAGATTTGATCGAAATCTGTTGAACGATTTAACTTATAGAAGCGTTCACGATGAAAGGACCTCAATACTCTTCATTTTGGCGCTATTGGGATGCATTTTTCAGAAAACCTTAAATAACATAATTGTATATTCCAAATTTGTTCGAAATCGGGTAAACTACAACCTATAGAGACATTTCTAGAGAAGTAAATAATCTTCTACACTTTAAATTTTAGCACAGTTAGGCCAAAATTTTTCGGATTTTAACTTAGCTAAGATATATTTATATTCAAAAACTGGTTAAAAGTGATTAAATAACACGATATATAAACTTATAGATATTTATGGAAAACGGAACCCCATTTCCTCATTTTATTTCACTCAAGTGTGCTAAAATTTTCAGGGATCTCAAATAATCTAAAAAATATTTACATTCCAAATTTCATCCATCTCAATTGAACGATACAATTGTAGAAGTATTTGCAGAGGAGGAGAAGAAAAACAACGATTTTTTTTAGTTTTTAAACTGCTCTGGTTCTTTTATTAATTGGAATTGAAACTTAAAATTTTGCATTTGATATTCTATCAAATATTTTTCTCGAATATAATTATTAGATTAATAATATCTAACTTAGAATGAAAATTACAGCGAATTGAATTGTGGCTATAATGACTCATGTAATAAGAATCAGTGACTATAGGATTTGGCTTAGTGTCATTGCCGTGCGTCTTGATTAGAAACAGTTTGTTAAAATATAACCTATTAAAATTGGATATAAGCTCACAGTGACTGGACAGAAATATTTCACTGAAGAAAACGAATAAATGCCACTCTAAATTAGCGGTCTCAAATTCGTGAACAGCATTTGCCCATTACGTTCTTTATTGCGCATTTATTAAAATCGCAAGAGTGATATTAGATAAAAAAAATCTACAACCGTATTTCCATGAAATATTTGAAAATCACTTTAAAGCGTTTTTATAAATTGTATTTTTTTTTCAGAAAAATAGAAATTTTTCGATATAGAATTTCCACTTCAAACTTATAAAAGCTACTATCATTTATAAATGATTTTATAATTTCGACTCTGAACTGAGGCATTTCATTTTAAGGATATTAAGATGTAAATATTTAGCATATTTAATTCTTCAGATTATATACCTCATATAAAAATTTTTCCCATAAGGTAATTAATTGTAAATGTGGCCTCTAATCAATCAAAGATGCTTATTTTTGCCCTTTGAAGAGAATGAGTTTGAGATCATAAAACCTTTTCTCTTAAAAATTACCTTTCGTTAAAGAAATCTCAAGGATGTGGGAAATCTAAATAAGTCTTATAAAAAATAAGTAAATATGAATATCACAAAGTCTATACAAAAGCAAAACACATTAATAAATAAAATATATTCTATTTATATAAGTAATTCATGTAATATAAACAAGATATTTGTTATACATTCTTTTTATAAGTAAGATATTAATAAAAGAGAGTCTTGAAAAAACTTCCAATAAGCATGTATCCAAAGATTATGTGTTGTTGTAAGCATAAAAATAAATCTTATTCTGAATAGCTCTAATTTAGAGAAAACATCTTCAAAAATAGCAGTTATTATTGTATTCAATGCAATAATTATTACAATATATATTCACAGTACTTTGAATAGCTCTAATTCAGAGAAAATATCTCTAGAAAAAGCAAATACTATTGAATTCAAGGCAATAATTATCACAAAAAATAATTGTTTTTTTTTTAATTTGCGGTTGGATATTGCCTTCATTACAAATAACGAAACTGTGAAATGATATTTAACATTATTTTTATTAGTCTTATGTAATCTTAACTGTATTTCTATACAGTTAAAACTGATGCACTTTTGTTAATGATTCATTCGAAGTTTAGATAATGACGTTGGATCCTAGATGGGCTGGTTCATTTAACTAGTTTAAAGACAAAAAGTAGCCTACTTTAGAGGCTACAAAATTCATTCTGTTACAATGATAATATAATGCTTAAGCCAAAACATTGACTAATAATTTATACAGTACGTTCGAAAAGTAACTATGCAGATGCATAGTTACTTTTCGAACGTATGTATTATATATATGTATGTATTATAGTAATATAGGTGTATAGTTACTTTTTGAACGCATTGTGCTATATCATTCAATGTAGATGAAAGTTCTTGAAAAATCTAGAATAATGAATTTGATTCCGAATTCTGCAGACAAAACGTTATCTATAAATGCCGGCAGGATGGTGTAAAGTGGTTCAAGTGCACCATTTTTGGATTTCGAAATAACCCACAAGTTTTAAAATTCCTATCCATGGAAATAATAATATTTTGATTGCTGTCTGTTTGTGGGTTATGTACATATAAATCTGTCAAACTTGGCTTATCAGTAATTAAGATATTTTGTGTAGTTCCAGAGACCCCCAAATAGCACTCCCTTGTTTTGGAGATTAAAATTGTAAAATTATGTTAAAACTTAAATTCAAAAATTGGTAAAATTGAAAGAGATAATTAATTAATAAAAATTAATCATAACAACGAACATAAAACAATTTAGTCCCCTGTCAAACCGTGAGAAAGTCCCTTCTTGTCGGAGAGCAGTGGCGTAACTACAATGCGGGGACCCCACAATGCGGGGCCAAATTTTCTTTGTCTGTACTTTCTTTACTCTTTTTTTAAATTAACAGCATAATACAATAAAAATTAAATGCAGCATGAAAAGATTGAAACATTCATCAAATCATAGCAGTGCAGCAATAGGAGCATTAGCCAAAAATAATAGAAATAGAAGATGTGATTAGTGATTTTGCAAATTTAAAATCCAGGAAGAATAATTTAAAATTTTAAATATATTTTCTTTCGATAATTTTCAATTGTGTTTTAAATGATGCAGTTTTGTTATTTTCAAATAAAAATAAATAAAAAAATTGTTTTTTATTATGGCATATTTTGCGGGGAGCCAAAAATTTTAAGTTTCGCCACTGCGGGAGAGAAAATAAAAACAGACACTTCCTTGTCTGAGATAGTCAGAGAGAGAGAGAGAGAGAAGAACAGAGTTAATCAAAATTAGTCATAGGAGACAGAAGTTGATAGTTTTACAGAAATGAATTAAGAAAAAATATCTATGTAGAAATAACGACGGGAACACAACTCATCGTTGTCCCATCGTCTATCGTCCGATGGAGACGATAGTCGATGTACGACAATGGTGACGACGATAGCCGATCGACATCAATAACGGACAACCGAGGCATGGCGGACGATTACGACAACGGCCGACGAAGACGACGAATATAAAGAACTGTGACATTTTTCGTCTTAAATAGACTTGTGGACAATTAGACATTTAATGTTTAGCGTATGGATTTCTTCAAGATGGATTAGTAATTAATGATGACAATCTCTCTCTCACGGCAAAACTCTAAGATTGTAATAATTAGTTAGGCTTAAAAATATATATCGCTTAATATAGTCACATTGTTAACTACTTCATTATATAATATTCTTTTGTTTAAATAAATATTTGTCTTCTTCTTCCTTCACGTATTAGGCCTGGTGGCCTGTTACGGTCTCACGCCATCTGCGATGAGGTCTACTAACGTGTCGTTTTCCCAATGATATGTAGTTGAGAATCTTTCTTGGAATTCTATTCCGTTCCATTCTTTGAAGATGGTCATTCCAATTTTTCCTATATTTGTGTATGTGATTAATTATAGGTATCTTTTTAAGTTATTCCATTATTTCACTATTTCTTTTATGGTCGAGACGTGTGTATCTGCAGTCCTTCTCATGAAACGCATTTCTGCTGCAATCAACCTTTGTTCATCTCTCTTTTTCAATGTCCATGCTTCAGTTCTATAGGTCAGCATAGGTCACTTCTATATGGTCGCCAATGTTTTATATGCTCTAATTCTAGTATGTCTTTGAACTAGAGAAAGTTTGAAGACTTGATTAATAATACTAAGAGTCCTATTAAATTTTGTAATTTTATTATAAAAATATTTGTTATTGTTATAAATAACTTTGTGAGTCAACAATTTTTAAATCTCGGACCTCCCGTCACTTACCCACGAGACGCATGTCGCATTTTCGGTCAATTCTGAGCGATATCGGCTCCCACCACACACGACACGCACACGAAAAATTCGGCCAATTTTGAAACCCCTCGGCTCGTAGCCGATAATATCCCCCCGCGATCCTCACAGTTGTATCTAAAATTTATTGAATGAAAATTTTATTGCCATTGCACCTGCTTGCAAAATATCCTGCTATCGCTCATTATGTTATCTGTGATTATCTGTTCAACTAAATAACAGGGAAAAATGCTTTTTAAATAAATGAAATTTGTGCATGTTTTCAAATTTAATTATATTATACACAATTAGAATAACAAAAGAAATTTATCAGTCATAAGAATGAAGCATGTGTTTATATTCTTATAGCTGGTAAATAAAAATATAATAGTGATTATTAAAAAATTAGTAACGACTTGATTTCTTGCATTATTTTAAGTATTTATATATTGAATTCATTAATTCTATTTAATTAATCTTTTATATTAATATTCCAAAAACTTATTACTAATTTTTTTCTTATTCTTATAGAATTCGAATAATAATAATAATAAACAATTATAGCTGTATAACTGATTTAGAATTAATAAAAATAATTATTTTTTCAGATATTAAAAATTTTCCTAATTAATATTATCCGAAAATTTCAAGCAATTATTGTGTCAACTTTTGCATTAAGCACTGTTATAAAGCAAGGTCGTCTTGTTTACTATATTATATTCAAATTTTGAGAATAATTAGTATTTAATCTATATAATAAGAATAAAATTTAAATATTGCCAATGATAATTATTTTAAGAAAATTATAATTTGCATATCTCTTATTTATGTTTAAATGCAGTCTCTAAAAGTATAATGAAATACAATATAGGCCGACACAAAAGTTGCTTTAAATACAAATTCTTTATCACTACATTTATAAGTTATATTTTGTTTATTTAACTTATATATTATATCTTTTAAAGTCATAATTAAAGTAACTAGCTATACTAGTGTGAATAATTTGCAATGTATATAATGTCTGCAATCTGTTCCCATTCGATTCACGTAAACTCTTCAGGAAAAGTTTTCGAACTTTTCTTTAAAGTCGCAATTTTTTAAATATATAATTTCTTTAAGTTAAATAAGTGATCATATAAAAATATACAAAAATGATCATTTCCGATTAAAAAAAATTAATAATATAAATTTTAAAACAACTTATAAAATTAATGTAAACCTGCAGTTCAATAGGGGTATAGATGCCTATTCATGGTTTTAAATGCATCAAAAAATAAAAATAAAAATAAAATAGAGAAAATTCATATGCCGAAATATAAATTTTCTAATGATGTCATTTTTTAAGATCGATTCAGTACTTCAGCAGATTATAACGGTATAAATAGATATTAATATAATAATATATAGGATAAGAATAAGTGCATTATTTATTTATCTAGGAGAATTATATAAGTTTTCTATATCACGAATTTCATTTAATAATGAAAGTAATAATTAGAAACATAACTTATTATTCTATTTTTTGCATTAATATTATACAATACTATATAAATATATATTTATTACTCAAACAAATACTGTAAAAATAAATTTAAATGTGAAGGATAAATTATAGTTTTAACAAATTTTTTGATGTAAATAATTTGTAATTTTTTAATTTTTTTAATTTAGAATTATAAAGATTAATTAATTTAATAATTTAATTTTTAATGCAGTAACTGTTTAAAACCAAATTGATTATGATTTAATTTTAATTCAAAGTACAGTAGTACTGTACAGTACAATACAGTAATTATATTGCTTTTCGTTCTTAATTTATAATTTTATTAGATAGTATTTTAATTAACGGAACTTTGAATTAATTTCTTTATCTCAATATTTAAGTGAAACATTAATTATTTATTTTATAAAATACATAAATCTAATTTTTGTGATAATTAACTTTGACAGATTTTGATTCTATGCTTATGAATTATAATAGTATTTTTATCTAAAAAATATGCATTTCTTCAAGAGTACGCTAGAAATCGAGCTAGTGAATTTTATTTTTTGTTTACAAAAATAGCTTATATAAATTATAAATAAATAATATTCTTTAAAATTTAATAAAATCTGTAAATATAAAGAAAATACTGAACTTTGTTTTTAGCCTAAATACGAAATAATATAAATTTATGTAGTTCAATCTTTTTATAGTAAAGTAATAAGGTGAAGGTGTGCTTGTAAAATAACAAACGGATACAAAGCCATATTTAGAAGGGTGTGGCATAATATCAGAGCGTAAAGCTTGCCTCGCCCAAGAGCGCTTTGCGCTCTGGGATCAAGTAACCTACTTACTGAAAAAGAGGCTTGATGGGATATGCAAACTTTACTCATCAAGAACGATTTTTTAAAATCAATATACTGTATTAAAAATACTGAAAATCATTATTTGAATGTAAAATAGGAGGCTGAAATTTGTTGACTTATGTTAACGTCATCATCAGATGAATTTTCTTCAGTCATATAAATGAATTTAATTCTTTAAATCTCTTTTATGTGATGTTAATCTTCCAACAAATCATTTCATGAAAGATATGTTTTGTTTTTCTTCCAATTAGTTGTATTTAATTTTATCATTTTAAAATTTATCTTTTCAGTTTTAGAATATATTAATATCAAAGAGGATATAATATACTGTATTCAGTTACTTAAGATTTATAATAAGAGAGAAAATAATTTTATCGTTATTTGTCTACTTTACAGGAGATATAATTTATAAACACAACTTCTACAATAATTATTTATTTATTTTCATTTAATGCAAATTAAGTTTATATTACTAAATTTTTATAGTTCAACAATCATTGCAAATAAAGAAATTAAAAATAAACAAATAACAGCTTTTAAAATTTATAAGATCGATACAATATTATTGTACTTTATCATAAGGTAGAAAACTGTTTAATAGTAGGCCACTATAAAAATTATTTTTACTTGGCTTTAAAATGTCAAAAGTTTATTATTTTAGTTTAAGTCGTAGAAAAAGAAAGTCTAGATCACGTAAAATATATATTTTTACGCTAAATTTTATTGAGAATTAATCAGTCAAAATTTATTAAAATAATTGATTTAAATAATCTGCATCTACACAGATAAAAGAAACAAATTTAATTTAAATTAATTAAAATTGTAAACACAAAAGTTATAACTTTTTGTTGTCTTCGGCCGTATAATTGAATGAATTTATTCAATTTACTGCCGAGAAAGTTTGGAATTGATCTCTAAGAGTATACAATGGATACATCTATTTAACCTTCAAACTAATTCCTAAAAGTTTAGTATAATATCAAATAACTAAGCAATTATAAATTGTATTGTAACAAATATACAGCATATTTGGATATGTTTTCAGAAATTATAATACTCAATTATTAATATTTAATGATTTAAATGAATAATTATTAGAGAAATCAAAACTTATCATCTCATCTAGATACATCATAAGTATCTAGATGAATTTAAGTAACTATAATCTAGACCCAATAAGAAAGTATCTAGTTTACGAATACTGTATTTTTAATGTTGGAATGTTGCACTTAAGAAATTTAAATACTTAAAAATAATTCTATTTGCTTTCATAATATTATTTAGAAGTTATATTAGTATTCGTGAAAGAAATTTTGCACGTTTAGATGAAAATGGAAAGGAGAATTTATTACTACAAGTATGATAATTTATTTTCAAAGCTTAAATTAGTTTATAAAGTTAAAACTTTTGTCTTGTTCCTCCAAGTTACGGCTACAATATTAATTAACTTTTCTGTTCACTCTCTCTTAAATCAATATAGTTTAATCTTTTCTCTGCCGAAGAATAATTTTTAAGGATACTATTAACCATTTAAAAATTTTGTATAGAAAGATAAGAGTAATAAAAAAAGCGATTGAATTCTAGCAGTAATAAAATAATAAAAAAAGTCATTTTTAACCGGCGGCAGTTTTATCTGCAATTATGGCTTGAACACATTTCATTAAAATATTTTTTTTAATCACTTGTTCAAAATAAAGAATTCACATAAAAAATTTTTAAGTTTAATTTGTAAGTATAATTTATTAAATATTTAATATAAAATGTATTTTTTTCTTTAAAATATTAAAAAGAGCTAACATTGTCACGTAAAATTAATGCATCTTATAACATTTTAAAAAAGGAATCGATAAATTCTAATGAAAAAATCAGGCAACAGTTTTTTGTTAAAACATATTTTACTTTTTAAGAAAAATAAAAATGATTATGGTTATAAATTTTAAAATATTTATATTACGTAAAATGATAATATTCTGTCAAATGTAATTATAATGTTTATCGTAACGATTTTCGAAAGTTGCTAGTTGTTTGAAGGTTTAACATGGCTTTGAATCTGCAGAGTTGGGTTATGTTGTGGCGAGCTTGATGGAGCATCTACGGTTTTGGCTGGCCAAAACCGTAGTGGTGGGTCGATGAAAGTGATAAAAACAAAGGGATGAATGGAATCGATTCAAATCCTTATGATGGTAAGCCGCAAATACAACATTCGGCTGTTATAAAAATGTAATGCAAGTATTATTGGTTAAATAAACTTAATTTCCTTAATATGTCCCGCAAGCATTCTTAAGATTATTTTAATCTGTACGATTTTATGAGTAAATAATATAGTTTATTGCATAACAGAAAATAATGTTAACTTAGCTGAATCGGACCTATTAGAATACAAAATTAAAAACTGATTCTTTGTAACAAAAATTCTAATTTATAACACAACTAAATACATTTAACGTTGAAAAAATCATGAAAATGTTGCTAATTTTTCAGAAAATTTTAATAATATCAATTATATAATGTATACCAGAGATGAACAGACGATTCAACTCCAAAATATTCAAAGAAGAGTTTAGCGGTCTATTTCAATTTGAATAGATTGCTAAACTAATAAAATAGCAATCAAACATACAGAATAGGATTTATTTTGGATTGTGTTATTGAATGACAGGTATTTGAGTTAAGTTGGCAATAAAAGAGAGTCAATCTAATTCTATGAAACTTCTGAATCACACTATTCGTTTTTCAGCTTACAGCGTTTACAATAGGGGTTACGTCGATCGACTATTTACTTGAGTTATAAGAATGACATGTTCTGTTAATAAAAGAACTCTTTTTTTGCACCAATCTTTTATTTAAGTATCTTTTGAAAATTATCAGTGAAGCTGAAGAAATTTTGCCAATATAATTCTTTCAAGGAAAAAATTTTAATTCTAAATCAAATTATCTTTTGCAATCTAAATTTTAAATTATCTTCTGCAATATTTTGTTATGAAGAAAATAAAATTTGTATATAATACTGAATATACTGATATTTCAATTCATCATTCTGTTTATTATGTAAGTAAGAATCAAGATTATTATATATAGACTTCTCAAAAATTTAAATGCATCAAAAATACCAAATGGTTACCTTTGCTTGCACTTATTTAAAAATTAATCTTGCTACTGAATTTAAATATATTGAATATAGTTTCTCTATTATATAATCTTTTAACTTATTTGTCTGGAATAAAGAAAAACCATGAAAATTCACAAAATTTATGTATTGTTAAAGTATATAAATAACTATATCATATTTAGCTTACAAAAATAAATTATTCTGAAATAAAACAGAAAAATAAGTTTAATCTATATTAATATAAGAATATTGTAATTTTAGAGATGTTCAATTAGAACAATACTAAATAAAATTTTATATTATTTATTTATTTTTTTTTGTAAGTATTTTTTAAATTTTCAATTCGTTAAAATTGCCAAAATGCTTTAAAAATATATTTTATATTTAAAAAGGATATTTTTATTTAAACTTTATAATGCTTTATCTAAACTGTAAATTTTATTATATTACTATAGTTTAAATATCAACTACCATTAACTTATTATTGCGATAATTATTTCATATTTATCTATTTTTCTTATGGATTTATTATGCAGAACATGTCAGATACAGCAATAATACTCAAGAGTGCCCTAAAAAAGTTGATGTTTAATATTTAACGTGAGGAGTTTCTCGATTATTCACACTATCATTTCAGAATAATTATAAATATTAAAGAATATTTGTTTTTGTTGATAAATTTGAAATATATCAAAATTAAGCATCAAATTTGTTTCATAATGATTTCAAAATAAGGAAAGCAATTTATATATTAATAAATTAATAGGAATGTATGCGATTGAATTTTGTTTCTTGAAAACAAGCGAATATTGAAATTGTTTATAAATATTTTTATTTTCCAGAAATTTATGTTTTACGTAATAATTAAATCGATTTGATATACTTGATATATAGTAATTATTTTTGAGAAATAATAAATTGTAAAATAAAAAAAAGTCAATATATTTGCCATACTGGTTATGGTAACTGCCATAGATTATATAAAATAAATATTTCTATAATATAAAGAATATAACATTACTACAAAATTCTGGACAATAAATATTGTTTATCACTTAATAATGTTTTTTGATTAAAATTAATAATTAGAAATTTGTTTATGTCTATGTCGTTTCCAGTGATTAATAGAGAATTTAAACACTTGCGTAAAGCATCCTTTAATGTATACTTCTTCATGATATTCCTTAATTATGCGAAGTAGAAACATTTACAGGCGCTTTCCAATTGCATTTACCACTTATCATTCGAGAGGAATACAGTTTCGAATACTTTTGTGGAAGTAGAAATTTGCAAATAGTATTTTGATCTGATTATACTGCTCCCGCTTAGTATGCAACTTTCATATTGCCTTTTATTTAACACTAAAACTCAAATTAGAGTTCTTAATCTAAAACTTAGAAAACAGAAAGTTCTTAGTTAGTTCTTAGAAATAAACTACAAAACTATGAAATTCAAATGAAAATGTAAAACAAAAAATTTGTAGGTATATGAGAAAAATATGAGGGGAAAAAAGACAAAATATATTTATAATTTAAATTTTATGTTTCCTTACAAATGCTGAACACACAAATGTTGAAAAGGTAGCATATTATATAAAATAACTTTATTTTTCATTCCACAACACAAAATATTTTAAACAATAATTCTTATTCCATTAATATTATTTTAAAGATTATCTATGGATTATTAATGATTTAACGCATTACTAATCATATTAAACATAGAAAATAGTTTCATTTATTCTTCTCATATTTCAATTTTTAATATTTTTGTAATTTTGGTCACGATTCTCAAAATTCATTTTTTTATTAATAATATAATAATTTAAAAACAGTAAATGCTTATTGACTGCAAAGAATTTATCATTAAAAATATGCATTAAATTTTCATTATCGATTTAATAAATGGGAAATGAAGAAAAAAGTAAAATTTTATTTTAAAAAAGCAAATAAAAGCATTAGTTGAATTATTTTTCTTCTAATTAACAGAATTCAAATTAAAAATTATTATTTTTAATTTACTCGATAATTCTGAGTATTGTAATGGAATTTCGTAATTTACAGGTAAAGATCTTATTAAACTCTTTATGATTAATTAAATATTTAATAAGAACTTTAAAATTTATTTATAATGCTTATCAAAGATATAAAATAAATAATTTATTCGATAAATTTAATATTCTTCTTCCAAAAAATATTATATTCTTCTAGAGTGTTTTTTGTAATCGATTATTTTTATTTATTTAAATATGTTTTATTATTTCTTTATAAATAATTAACAAACGAATTATAGAAAAAATATATTTTATAAAATCTTGGAACAAGACAATTTTTGATTTAAAATACGGTTTAGAAAAACTTTAATGCAAACTATTACAAACGTTATTACTCTCTAATGAAATTAGAAAGTTTTAATTAAATTTATGTAAATAGAGAATTTATAGAACTTCAATACAAATGGAGTTTAGAGATGGTTTAACAAGAATATCACAGAAAAGCTTGGTCACGCTAGGTAGTGACGTCATGGAAACGCATCCTTCAGTGTTTCCCGAATTTGGCTGAGAGCCAAATATTAGACGGCACTGCGGCATTTAACTATACAGTATCGTAAAATGCAAGCTGTCGTGTAGCTTTGGAATATTATACATTATTGCTGTTAACAGAATTAAGCTTTCTTGATTCGCTTCATTTTCGAATTACCTTTCGAATTATCGAGCTACCTTCTCCTTGGGGAAGGTATTTGTCCACAGGCCACAGCTTATAATAATGATGTTTCTGTGGTTGTAGCGTGTTCACATGTTTATAACTATCTTAAGCATGTAATTTCTAACATATTCCACTTATTCTTTTGCAAATTAACGTAGTGCATTTCTAGTTAATTACAGCAACGGTATTTTAGCAATTTCTTATAAACAAACATCAATGTTATTTTTTATTCACTGTAAGACGGGCATTGAAAGGAGCAGTCTTTCATGAAGTCATTGAGGAGAAACGCGAACAGTCATGCGTATTCATTGGGCTTGAATAAGAACAATGCCATAAAACAAACTTTTCCTCTATCATTCAAATAAAACATGACAAATGACTTAAAACGATATTATTATATTCATCGGTTCGCTTGAAATTCAGATTTATTTTAATATTCAGTTGTATAAAGACGAATTTAAAAAGGAAAATTCCTCAAATAAAATCTTAAAAAGTTCAAACGTATTTATTTATTAAATTATTTTCAATCCAAAGCACTCGGATTCGGACGTGATGAAAAGTAATTTCGGAAATGATATGTCATCATATTCTTAAATATGTGCATAAAATTTAAGACAGATCTGTCGGAATAATTTAATATATCTTTTAAATAAATCATCGAAAGATCGATGCATAAAAATATATTCGGTTTAATAAATATTAAATACTTGACTTTTGAGCATTTTTTTTAATCTAAATTAATACATAATTATATCATAAGATTTGAACAATATAGGCCTATTTAAAAACATTTTTATAATATTGATAGATCGTGTAAACATTAAAATAGAATTTATTTTAAATGCATTTTTTTTACTTAATTTCAGCATCTTTTTCAGTTTGTTTATTGATCGTGTAAGTAAAATTCAAGGAAAAGCTAAAATATACAAAGTACAAAGATTTTTGAATTCTCTTTTCTATTCTTGGAGGACTTTTTGTGTGACTATTACAATTCTCACTTGAAAGCCAATAGGGATATCAATGGGATGATTGAACAAAATGCAGTACATGATACAGAATTTGTTAGAATATATTCAATAAAAATATTTTTTTAAATCTACACGTTAAATAAAACTCACGGTTTAGCCTAAAAATGAAGAAAAATAAATTATGTATTTTCCCCTTCTAATATACTGTTTATACTGTACGTAATCGTTATAAATGAATCAGTGAAAAATATTCTTCATTTATAGAATAATTAGAATAAATGGCAGAACACGATAAACATTACTGTATTAGAATTGATTTAGGACGGAAATTGTTATAAATTCTTCTAGATGTCAAATAATTTTGATTTATAAATAATGTGAACTTCAAACGAAAAATAATTGTTTACTGTTGATTAGATCCTAGATTTATTTCTCTTTTCTGACAGATAAAAATTGAAATTTAGTTACAAATTTCAGGAGTTATGAAATTTATAAAATAACATCCATATAGAATACATGCTATTAATATGACCAAGTTTGGACGGTTTAAAAATGAAAAATTAAGCATATAACTTTATACAAAATTATTTATTGTAACTTCCTAGAGAATTGTGAGAAGTATTATTGTATTCTTTGGTGTATAAACACGTTGTCAACCTTTCGTTAATTCGTTTAATCAGTGATTTATCATATTGTAGATTTGCCAAAATTAAGTTATAGTATGAAACCAGTTTAAAATGATTGATGAGATTTCGCTTATATAATTAGAGAAATAATTATAAACATTTCAAATTAAAAATCAATACGAGTTATAACATTTTGCTACATTAAACTTAATTATTTTGAAATGCGTTAAATAGTCATAATACTTATTATATTTAAAAAAATGTTAAAAATATAAAATAAAGTGTTAAATTATAGTTAAACACAGTTACTATGAGAAAGCTATATTAAAAGAACATTAAATGTTCGTTTATTTAATTAATTTTAAAATTCTATTGCTTGCAATATATATTATTTCAATTAATCTATTTTTCTAAAAATAGTTGGAAACTTTTTATAACGAATTTTTCGAAAACACTTTATAAATTTGATATTTCGTATAGATTCTATACGTAAAAAATTAATATGATTATTTACAGCTTGCACTTGCTGAATTCTGGCATCGTTTCAACATTACATTATCAAGGACTGACAGTTAAGCCAAAAGACGATCTCTTTTTAGAATTTGTTTATAAAAAAATCTCCGTTTGGAATGTTTCAAATATAGGTTAAGTGAAAATAAATGTAGAATGTTACGGTAATTATTTTTAAAAAATAAATTTTACTTCTACTTATTTTTCTGTTCGCTTTTGTGTGCTTTTCTCTCTAATTACAAAAATCAAGGTAATATTTTCTCGAATAAATATTAGTTTATAATTTGAAAGGAATTTTCTCTAGTTTATTCTTAACAATTGCAGATCTTATTGTTAGCAAATGCATAATTTATAATTAAGTATAAAAAATTCTATAAATTTCGCTGATTTTTTTGCATTTAAAAGTATTATTTATTATATATATATATAAATATGGAAAACGTTACGTTTAATTTGATCATAAAGCATATTACGAGCATGTTAAAACAATAAATATTTAACTGCAAGAATTCAATTATCTATCACTTCATTATTTCCTTATTCTTCTCATTATTTAAATTAAAAAATTAATTTAAATTTTTAAGAAGATCGAAAGTTAATTAAATATTTTATGTCGTAACTAAGGCAAAATGTTATATGCCAGTCTACAATTAACTTGAACACAATCATATCTGTACAAGTTCCAAAGATGTATAGGTATTACTGAAAATACTGTAGGCTCACCATAGGATAATGTAAGCTAGTCTGGTTTTAAAGCATCATTTATTCATAAATTGGATATTAAATATTGGCCTTTGATGTTTACATTTTAGGAATAGTTTGTAAATAAATAACATTGATGCTCAATTAGTACAGATGCAATAATTTCCAGAACAAAGATTATATTTACACTCATTAATAGCAACATAGAGTCATTATTTTATTAATACTAAACTGAGCTATAAATATCGCATTTAACTATCATTATGAATAATTTTTCAATAAAAATTTATTTTTTTATATTAGATGCTGTGATAAATAGAGAATAACATCTAGTTTATATATCCGGATGAAAATTTCTTTTAATATAATATACAATAGTTACAATTAGCATAGTATTTCTTTGGATTTATTCAGAAGTTCTGAGAATTCACAATCTCGCCATGCTTATTTTTCACGGAATTACTCAATTTTTGTCATATTGATCGTAGAGCGCCGAAAGGCATATTCCTAATTAACTGAAATAGAAGAAGTCAATTTTATATTCTGAATTCTTTCAGAATATAAAATGGCTTAAATAATACAACTTTTAGATTAAAAACAATAATTTCTTTTTAATAAAAATGGAGCATGAGATTTAAACAACAATGAATAAAAGTTATTTATTTCAGAAAATAATTGTTATAGATTTTTAATAATTGTTTATCTTTCTAATTCTGCAAATAACAATTTATTATATTCTGGTTTAAAAAAATTGATATATTTTATTGGTAAAATCAATTAAAAGCTGTTTAACTTTCGAATTGAAAAACAATACAGTATTAATAAAATTCGACGTATAACCATGATGAAAAATAAAATATTTAATTGAAAAAAATCGAACTTGTGATTGATGAAGTCCTAAATATCACAAATCACAAGTATGATTTTATTATATGCAGTTTTCAGATTTGAGGTTTTTACTCGAGATCATATTATCAAAGAAAATTTTTGAAAAGTCAACAATAAGAGAAGTGGAAACTTGATATTGCATTAGCTACTTGAATTTCCTTTCGTCTTCAAGATATATTATTGGAAGTTGGTCCAATTCAAAAAAAAAAAAAAAAAAAAAAAAAAGTAAAAAAATTTTGTGTAATAAAGACAAAAAAAAAAAAAAAAAAAAAAGCTGTAACAAGAAGTAGTTCTGAGAAACAAGAACTATTGTTTACTGTAGTTAATCGCTTCCTTAGTATATAAAGTTTTAGAGTCATTCTTGCTATTCTTCTGATGATGATAGAAAAAATTGAATGTTGACTATATTATGAATTGTTTCCATTAGCTAGATTATTAGCAGAAAAAGAGAGATTATTAGCTTCACATTCTAATCCAACTCTTTTGTTTATTAACGAAGATCCAATAAAGGAAATAACATGTTTATTGCAAAAGATGAATAAAATAGGCTTTAGTAAAAATAATATCCATCATAACATAAAATTGTGTGTATTTCATTTAAAAATAAGGAGATGTTTAGGATATAATATAGATTATTATTAAGATATACATTTTTATGTCGTTCTTCGTTCATCCATCCTTTCTATGAATTCTTACAGAAATTTAGTTTTTTTTTATGTCCTGATATATTAAATGAGAATTATCTTTAAAATTTTTCATGATAATTTCAAAAATATGATACAACTATAAAGATCTGTTGTACAGTATTGATGTTGTACAGAAAAATACAATCGAAAAAGTCTTGTACACCTATCGAACTGCTAGAACAACCATTTTTAGCTATTTCAAAATACTGTAGTTTTTGTTTGTTTACTGAAGAAATTTTCCGACATTGTTTTTGCTTCATTTATCGATTTCCATTATTGAAGATTGGCTAAATTGCATTGCCCGAAAATTTTCAAGCTGGTGCAGTTTTCAAAAGCTGTACAGTATACAATATGCATTTTGCTGTTACCGATCGATAAGTTATGTAAATACTATGCATTATATATGTTTGGTGAAAAATACTAATCATAAAATTTATGTGCATCATCATTAGCCAAGCTAACTTAAATCAAAAATTCTCTATGGATGTCTATAAAATAGAATTAAACATTAGAAATACTTGACAATGTTATATTCTTTCATAGTGAATTATAATAAGTTATACTTGTAGTTAAATAATTAGCACACTTAATTTAAAGAAAGAACACATCTCGCACAAAATTAATTGATAAATTCTATTCAACAATTTAAGGTTAAGACCAAGGATGCAATTCTAAATAAAATATTACCGAGGAGTTAATTTGGTGATGCCTGATAAATTTCCTAACAATAATAACTATCCTATCTACTAAAATAAGTACCAGGGCATAGTATTGATGTGTCTTGGATGGACTACATTTTTGGTTAAGGTTGTAGATTTCTCTATAAACCATCTTTTGTACAAGATCTTTCTTATCATATTTGCAGACTATTATAAGTGACAAAAAACAGACACAGTAGAAAGATTCATATTATGATATATAAACATTGTACTTCAATTAAACATTATTGAATAACCTATTCGATTCCTCGACATCCTATTAAAGTTTACAGATCAAATAACAGGACACTGAACTAAACTGAAACATAAACTAAAGTGAAATATTAAGCGTAAGACATTAGTGAATAACAATTCGTCTGTTCAGTCTTCAAATTTCACAAATTTCATCAAGATTCCTTCTAAAAGAAGTAATTGCATTATATCTGTAATCATTCTTGAAATAGTTTTTTTTTGACAATCCTATCATGTTCATTATTTGGTTTAAATAGGGCCAGCATTAAGCTTTTATGGAAGTCTGACACATCTTTTGTTTTCCTCATTCTATTCGTAACTAACGAGCTACGTTCATTCTCTTCGTTATTTACTATAATGTTCGTCATTCTATCTAGTTTGTAGGGCAATGTTCTCTCTAATAGTTAATTTGCGCTAATGTGTCTTTTTTTTTTGTTCTGAATGTATATAAAACAATACACTCAGTCAGAAAAATCTGCATTGAAAAGAAAACGGTTGACAGACAACTGGCACGCATGCAATGGAACCTTTTAGCTAAAACCAATATAGATAAAAGAAATTTGAGATAAAAATTACAAAAATGCTTTATTTAATTTGATGTAGGAAAAAATATCTGAATATATAATCTATAAGTTATGTAAATTAATCAGATAATATATCTTATATATATTTTTTGTTTAATCGAGCGATTTAAGTAACTTTGAAATGTATAAATATATTTTGTTAATGTGAAAACAACAGATTTGATTAATAAAAGTTAATTTTTTTTAATTCTTTAATTTGTTTATTTGTTTAAAATTATTGCTTTTCTACATTAAAAATTCATTGACGATTATTAAACTTCATCGATGGATAAATATAAAGAGATATATTCTAAAAACTGTTGATATGCAATCTATCTTACGAATTAAGCGTAAATGACAAACTTATTTATTATATTTTAGAAATAATTTAGAAAGCCAATTAAATGATATTTTCTGAAATGTTTACAATTATTTTAAAACAAATAGTGCACCAAAAAAATCATGTTTTTTATATATTTTTTTTATATAGTTATTTTTAAAGAAATGACATTGCAAATTTTTGAAAGAAATGC
>AYEL01087668.1:0-103100 GCA_000484575.1 Olivierus martensii
ATGACGTCATAATAAAAAAGTTATATAATTAAAACGTAGGAAGAGGGAAAGTTTTACATTGCATGTATAGGAAAATGCTCGGACTTCCGAAAATAGACGTTTAAAGCGGGAAAGTCGTACGATACGGGAACGCATGAGCGGGGTTTCACTGTATATAGGAAAATAACGATAAATAAATAATAGAGTGCATAATAAAATAGAAATAGGACAGGTCCAAGTTAACTTCCTCACACTATGACCTTAAAGATGCCTCAATGAATCCTTTATCTGTCACTGTTTAAAAATAAAAGGCATTCAAGTTTCAAAGATTTTTTCCCTAATGACTTTTGAAATGTTTGATTGATTTTTATAAAATTTAAGAATGATCATGCAATTAAAGTCAAATTTTTAGTAATATTAATTAGCCTTATAAGTTTATCCATTTAAAACTGATATGCATTCAATCTTCCATGTTAAAGATGAGTAAGGCACGGTTTCCACTGTACGATTTCGTCCAGCAAAACGGATCCATATAGCCGGTATCCTAGCAACGGCCCGTTTACGGACAGCAAAATCACAGAACGGATCGACTAGACCTCTATCCTACTTTATGCTGGATACGGATCCTTACAGATTGACGTCACCAATTCGATAGCCAATAAGTAACTACTTTGTTGTAAACGAGAGCTTTGAAAACATGGTGGTAAACAACGAAATACTTATAAATTTGGTTGGTGAAAACGTTTGCCTTTACGACAAATCCTGAAAAGAATATCGCGACAAAATATTAAAAAATAATACTTGGGATAGAATAACGACCAACTTACACAAGATGGTAAGTTTATGAACAGAATACAATACAGCTAATAGAATTGGTCTGGTGCACGTGTTCATTCTTGCTTTATAAAATATTATTTAGTTTTAGAATAGTGTTCATTCTCGCTTTATAAAATATTATTTAGTTTTAGAATAACAAAGCGTGTATTATCCACACTATTCATCACTATATGATTGTATCTTCCTTCCAAAAGTGTTAAATTAAACATTATATTTATCAAAATCATAGGATTGATCGAAATAGATAAAACAACCTCTTCCTCCATTATGAAATAAACTTTTTCTATCGTTCTCTCTCCATCATGAAATAAACTTTTTCTATCGACGTATTTGATTGGTTTATTTTTACAACATTCGTTATTGGCTACTTCGACACAACGTTTTATAAGTTACGAATCTGTTATACGGCCTATGTGAGCACGCAAACGTTTTGCTGTCCGAAATCGGAAGCTACTGGACAGCGTCGTGCTGGACAAAATCATACAGTGGAAACCGCGCCTAAATGATGAATGATGAAGTCATCCTGTAAATTTATTAAAATTTTTAGTTTTTATTGTTGACAACAAATGGCACTTGCAAAGTCGCAGATTAGAACGAATGTCAATAACAATAATTATAAACTAAGCCTAACGGTTCTAACGACTCTGCAATCCAGAGTTCAGCCTGAGCTCAGGTCTTAAGCTAAGTTCTAACTTAATACTAATTAATTACAAAACAATCTAACACAATGTAACGTCTAACTGACGAAACAAAATCAGAAATCGGAACTTATTACTAAAGTGCCGATTAAGTGTTAGAAGTGAAACGAACAAACGAGGTTAGAACTTACACTAATAAATTAAAGAATTTCTCAAACAAGTTAGATAATAAGAAAATATAAATTTATTAGACTCCAAACACTTACAAAAGTGTTAATTAAAGCTTTATTTAAACGAAATAAAGCACAATGAAATAAACAACAAAACTTATTTAATCCAATTCAAATATCAACAATCAATTATCCACAAAAGGAACCTTAAATATTACTTAAATTCTACTACCTCCACTTCCGATACAAACTTCAAATAATAGTCGATCCTTACAAGAAACTCAATTGTCACTTTCACCAATTCTACGTCTGGAAATTCAGCACCTCAATCGGCTTGTCGATTGCGTTGATCTTTTATACGGGTCACTTACAATCCCGCACTTCGCTCATTTGCATACTTATACGTAACAAGTTTAAAATTTTCGCACTTGCTCATTTACATACTTATACGTAACAAGTTCAAAGTTATTAATTTACAGAGTATTTCATTTATGTCATTATCTTTACAATTAATTTATGTATCGAACAAAACTGTTTACAGAGTATTTCATTTATGTCATTATCTTTACAATTAATTTATCGCACTTGCTCATTTACATACTTATACGTAACAAGTTCAAAGTTATTAATTTACAGAGTAATTCATTCATGTCATTATCTTTACAATTAATTAGACTCACTCACTCATTTACATACTTATACGTAACAAGTTCAAAGTTATTAGTTACTTCGCTCATTTGCATACTTATACGTAACAAGTTCAAAGTTATTAGTCATTTGCTCATTTACATACTTATACGTAACAAGTTCAAAGTTATTAGTTCACTAGAGTAATTCATTCATGTCATTATCTTTACAATTAATTTATATATCAAAAGGAATAATTCATTTATGCCATTATCTTTACAATTAATTTATATATCGAACAAAACACCAATATGCATCATTCTTATTTTCACATATCAGTTTCAGTGGTAAAATTTATGTAGAATAAAGATGACATCAATTAACCTGGGATAGTTCTTCCAGATACGGGTTCCGACTCCGTATCACGGATTGCCAACGATGGAGAGCGTGGAAGTAAGTTAACTTTTAAAGTAAAATATAATACGTTAGCATATAGGAAAATAATGATAAATAAATAATAGAATGTATAATAAAATAAAAATAGGATAGGTCAAAGTTAACTTGATATAATTATTTAAAGCCAGGGGCAGTAGAATGATTTTCCTGCATTATTTATCCCTACAACTTTTAGAATGGAATATACTTAGATGTATAATTTAATGTATAAATTAATTGCATTAAAGATGATTTTGATGATATATGTTTTAATCCATTAATTTTAATCATTCTGAAATAAATGGCTTGTTCAGAAAGTAGCAATTAGTTCTTTTCAAACTGATTGTATTTTTGTATGATAGTTTTATATTATTTATATTATAAATCACATAATTTATATAAAATAGAATTTTATAACTCATTGCTAAAATATATAAAATATATTTTAAACTTATTATGAATAAAACTATAATTTTTATTCCTAACATAAAAAATATTATTCATCTTAATTTATAAATATTCTTATCGTAAGCATATTAGTGAATTTATTATTTATTGTAAAACAAACAAAATTTTATAATAAAATATAAACAAAAATTTAATTAAAGTTTTTTACTGATGATAATTAACATTATACAGTAAACATTTGCCAAATGCAGGGGTTACATTATCAATACATTGTGTGCATGGCAAAATCACATTCCACAAAGTTAACTTTCTATGGAAAAATGTGTTTAGTTCAAATTAAGAAAGTATGTATAATTTAAACAAATCTAAATATTGTTGTAATTAAAAGAGGAAAATGAAACAAATGTTAATTGAAACGATTTTTATTACTTTTTAATAAGTAGGTACATGATACAATTATTTTTTTAAAAAGCTGGTGATTTTTACTTGGGTCAATGACTGACGCAACTCTTTAAAAGTCTCGCAGTAAGGAGCGCAGAGTTTTTCAATGTCTCTCATAAAATGTTCTTAAGCTTGATTCATTTGTATCTTGTTCTCTTGCAAACAATGAAACACGTGTACTATTTTTCAATTTTCTGAGATAATGTCAAAAATTTTCCATCTTTTTTCCTGCTTTATCATCTTCATTCTTCCTCTTAGATGTCATATTGAATTTTTGAAATTAAAAGAAATACAAATGCAAAAGGAGAAGAGGGTAAATACTGATAAATACATGATTACCGCTTTGCTAACGTGAGTGAAATGATCGCAACTCAGCCTGGGTCACTCAGCTTGCGAGCAGTGTCAAGCAGAGTTACCAGATATATGCATGGGTATCTGCAACGTTACCCATGCGCTCATCAGCATACTGTGAATTAATGAAATTCTAGCGTTAGACAAATTAAATTGAAACAATTAAGATAATGCATATGTGCAAAATCATGTTCTGCAAGTCTGCACTTGGAAAGGGTTTACTGTAGAACTTATTTTATTGTGTTTTATATATGTGTACGTATATATAAACACACACACGCCACACGTGTTGGTGTTCTTTCCAGGTTTTGGGTTTTGTGTATGAAAAAGAAATTAAAATTTTCATTTATAACATATACAACATAAAAAAAGAAATTTTGTTATTTTAATGTTAAAATGAATAAAATGAAAATGTAATCATTTGAATAAAGATAAATTTTTAGAAAGAGAAATTGATTACAAGATTATCAAAATTTTATGTTTACTGCTTTATAATAATTACTGAAAAAGTACAGGTATTCCTCAGTTAGTGAAGGTTATTGGGACCTTAAAAACTGTTCATTGAATGAAAATTTTTAATTTGTTCTTGAATACCAAAAAGTTAATACCATTTTATCTATTGATGTTAAAGTATTTCAAAAGCATTAATATAATTATAAATATTATTTTACAATAATTTGTGATAGTTATTACTTGTTTAGCTTATTTCTTGCCATTGAATTTAAGCATAATAAAGCAATAAACCTACTATCATTGTGATTTTACTTTTTATTTAAAAATTATAAACTTTTCATCAAATATTGCCTTAAGTTTATGTAATTTTCAAAAATCTTCATTCTGTTAAATTATTGGCAAAAATAAAATTCAGTATTTTGGAAGTTAGTATAGGCACTCCTGTAATTACAAAGATTTGTACTTATGAACATAAAATTTCATTTTCAAATTTCAAACATTTCACAAAATACTCTAGCAACCAATATAATGTAAAATTACAAAGTTAATTAACATATGGCAGTATTTAATTAATTAATTATAAAGTATTTAAGTAATTAATTAACATGGCAGTATTTCAAGATTATGGCAATTACACCAAAAATCCCTCACCTTATATTTGGAACATTCAGTATTTTGGAAGTTAGTATAGGCACTCCTGTAATTACAAAGATTTGTACTTATGAACATAAAATTTCATTTTCAAATTTCAAACATTTCACAAAATACTCTAGCAACCAATATAATGTAAAATTACAAAGTTAATTAACATATGGCAGTATTTCAAGATTATGGCAATTACACCAAAAATCCCTCACCTTATATTTGGAATTTTTCATTAAAATCTATAAAATAAGAAACTTTTAATTGGTCCAATTGTGAAATATATTACAATATACATTATATAAAATTATTTGAATACTTTTTGGAGCCAAAATAACAGCAATATCTAAGTTGTGAACAACTCTATTTACAAACAAAACTTATGTACGAATTATGTTCATAATTAGAGGAGAGATTGTATTCATGTTTTTAATTTTATTTATTAAAAATTCATTAATATATATAGATTTTATTATTGTAATTATTTTAATAAAATTAATAAATACAAAATAATTTACTTATGTAAATAATTATATTAGATTTATATTTTGCATATTCCAATAGAATAAAAAAATATCATCACAGTTCAAATTTGTATTTTGATAAAAAATATAAAATAATGTATAATTCATTGTTTTTGAAGTTAAATAATTTTATATAGATTCAAAACCATTCAAAAATATAGTAAGCATATTATGGATACTCATGTTATCACTATATGCTAAGTATTGGATTTGTTAATGTATCCTCAAGTGAAAGTGAAAATGAATTTTGTCTTAAAATCTATGGTACACAGCAAATTTGATATATCTGATACACTAGTGAAAAAATGATCAAGCAAATCATTGAACTAAACAAATTATGGTGAATAATTGGAAATTATAAAGAAAAAAATTATAGTGAATAATTTTTTAAATATGTTTAATAATGAATTAGTTTCTTGGCACAAGTGAAAATTATTCTTTATAAAATGAAAAAGTGATATATGTTTTTGCTTTTTGTTAAATTGAAAATTTGTAAATCAAGGGTTATATGTAGTCTTTTCATGTTAACTGATATTAAAAAAAATTATTTTTATTTAATAAAAGTTTATCAGTAATTATATATACTTAAATTAATTTATAATTTAAAATTTTTTAAATCATGTACATCATGTACATAAAGTATGTCAAAGAAGAATATGGAAAATTTATAAAATGAATAAACTAAATACACATATTCCCCAGTTTATATGCATCTGACTTACACAAATTCTGTCTTAGATAAAATGTTTCCCATAGTTCTTTTTAATTGAGAAATATACAGTATGTTTTTTTTATAAATTAGAAATAGTCTCTTATAGACGAATGTATAGAACACTAAATACACATATACTGTGTAGCAGTGTCATATAGTTGTGGCCTCTGGTAATAATTTGGATTTTTTTCTGTAAACACACCAGAAGTTCTAATGATTCATATAAATCATAATATTTAAGAAATTTTTAATATTTACCATTGTTTATATCCCAGTATTCTTGATAATTGTATGTAATATTTTGCAGAAAGACTAATATTTATTGTATGCAGAAAGAATAATATTATATTATTGTATATAACATTTACAATATTATTGTATTAACATTTATTTATAAAAATAAATGTTATATACTGAAATATAATTTTTTTCAGTATTTTTGCCAAAATATAGGACTATCAAAAATTTCATATAACAAATCAAGATCACTTACAGAATTATGATTTATGCTCCATCTTGATAAGATTTTTTTAATGAATAAAAAAAAATCATTATTTACTATCTTGTTTCTGTTTATTAAAAAATAAACCAAAATAGTAAATATGAAATTAGTTACTATTTTGTTTTATATATATACACAACATTTAAGTAATTTCTTGAAAATTCAGCTACACGAGTGTTCAAGAAATTGTCTTTTTAGTTGTTAGTTTACAATAATAAAAAATTCAGATTACTGGGCTTCCTTATGACATACATATACAGTGGATTCCGCTTAATTGGAACAGCCACGTAATTGGGACAAATCTCAAAGAACGAAAACCAAACTAATAAACTATGTAATTGGGACAAATCTCAAAGAACGGAAACCAAACTAATAAACTAATAAAAACAGTCGATTCTGCTTAATTGGACCACCAGGCCAAATCTCAAAGAATGGAAACCAAACTAATAAACTAATACATAATATTATTATTAATACAGTGGATTCCGCTTAACTGGGGCAACGCATAATTGCGCCAAATCTCAAAGAACGGAAACCAAACTAATAAACTAATACATAATTTATCGGAAACCAAACTAATAAACTAATACATAATTTAAACGCTTAATTGGGAGAAACCAAATTAATAAACTAATACATAATTTAAATGCTTAATTGGGACCACTTTTTGCTTAATTGGGACAGTAGCAGAAAAGTAATTTTCAATTTTTGATATATTTTAGGGATTTTTCGAAAGTATGGCTAATACATACATATACTAATTTTTGCCAAGATGTCAAGAAAGGATTTTACACTTAGTCTTTGCCAAGATGTCAAGAAAGGATTTTACACTCAAGTAAAATTTCTTTGAGATTTTTTGAAAGTATGGCTACACATACATACACTAATCTTTGCCAAGATGTCAAGAAATGATTTATACTTAAGTAAAATTGCTTGGCTTGGCTGAATAAAATTAAAAGCCAGCCATTTAATATAAGCCATAGAAGACTCACTGAAATAAACCAAAATCTACCGTAGACGCGTCTCCTACAAAAAAAAAATCAACTGCATAAGGAGTGGGCATTACAGAAAGAAATTCCAGGAACATCAAAAAGAAAGTGTGATGGAAAGGATTCAGAAGTCGAAGAAGCATTAGATCAATGGATTTCTATAGTTAGTGGGCAAGGCGTGAATATCAGCGGCCCAGTATTGAAGATGGAAATTGGTAAAAAAACTAATAATTAGGTACCTAATTTAATAAATCATCAAAATGGTAGTTAATTATTATTTTTTACCTGTTATTTATTTGTCTACGAATTACATATTTTATTTTAGAATTTATCATTACTTCGTTTAATGATGACAGCTGGACCAAAATGGCTTAGTCCCAACGTGTCCTGATCTGTAGAGAAGGATTCTTAGGTTACTTAATGTTGCCGGGGCAGCCGCTTAATTGGGCCAAAATGGAGATCGGAAGAGCGTCGTGTAGGGGCATAATGGTATGGCCCGATGTGTCCCAATTAAGTGGAATCCGCTGTATGTATATTGTTTATTGATATGAGTATATTCCTAGTAAATATAATTCCATATGGCATTTCTTCCTTTTCAATCATGGTATGATTTGTACAATAACATTAGCATAACTGATTTTGATTCATTTCCAACCATAAAAATGTTTGGTTCAGAACTTTTAGGAAATTGTTCTTGATTTACAAAAAATTTGACTTAATGTAAGGATTCTCAGTTCCAATTATTTATATAAGCTGGGGAATACCTATACTAATATTATTAGATAATGATTTTTACAGCATTTTTGTCCATTAAAAAGAGAATAAACATATTGATATGTTAGATATTTATTTATTCTTTTGTTTATTTTTTATTTATTATTTATCAGTTATTTATTTTCTGATTTCTTTATAAATTTAATTTATTATACATTTATTTAACATTCATTCAAAAAATTTAAATTTATTATTTAAGATGATGGCACCTGTAGCAATGACTGTTCCACCTTCAATGTCAATGGCTGTTCATCAGAAATCACCTCTCAAAAAACATCCTATGCCTCCAGTACCTTACAAAAGAGTAGGTTTTGTTTAATTAAAATTTTAATATTGCAGATTATAATAAAAATATATTATTATTTATTATTAAAAATTTATTAGAATCATTATTTTAGAAATTAGGATAGTGAATGTTGATGTTTGAAGTTACTGAATATAACACTCAATTACATAAGTAAATTGTTAAATACAAAAATTCATTACTACAATGTATTAAGAAATTACATCAGGATCTATAATCTTAAAGTATTATAATTTTGTTACAGTATATATTAACCCATTAAGGTGCATCAATGTATCTATATGTCATGGAAGCATAATAAAAAAACAATTAAAAAATTCAATCCTAAGTTATGCAGGGCAGCTATCATGGAGAAATTTTTTGCATTTATTGGGTGAAAATACATGCTGCCGATGAGAGGTCTTAAATTTTTTGATTGCTGAAATTTGTTTTTAAATTCCTTTTTAAAGATAGAAAATGTGAATGGATTGTATTTGTAGAATTTGGATTATTTTCATTGAATTTTATCACTTCTGTTTCCTATTCTATTATATTTTAATAATCTTATTTTGATTTTGGGATGAGATAAATTTATTTTCAAAATTTTAAGTAAAACATGGAATTTTAGTATGATGATCTGTAAAATTTTAAAATTGAAAAAATTTTGTCAATAATACAAAACTTTTAGTTAATTCTGTTAAAATATACAATATTTTTACTTATTTGTTCATTTATTGCTTTACTTTTATTGATGATTTAGTAAAACTCAAGAAAATTGTAATGTAAACAACCTTAGGCTATAAAAAAGGACGTGTTTACTGTTTTATGCCGGGCCAGTTGTTCGTGGGAAATCACAGCAAAGCCTGCTTTTACTCACTGCATGTAGTATTAGATATAGTGTACCAACAAAGATCTGCAGGCCAATTAAAGTAAAATAGAAAATGTTATAACTTTATGTATGAAAGTGTTGTATTGTGTTTATGGTTATAAATTTGAAAATTTATAAAAAATTAAAGTAAAAATTATTGAAAGGAAAGGAAGGAAAAACATAAGTACATTATGTTTTAACTAACTTATACAACATAAAAATTTGGACAGCAGGTATAATTTATTACTCCCAGTAGATCATACAAAAGAGGCCTTCAATATGTTAAGATATTTTTTCAATAATTATCGGCATTCAACAGAGAATGGATTTGAAACATTGGATATAAAACTGATTCTATACTGCAATTTTTAGTTCTTTTACTGAACAATGAAATTTATATTATATCATGAAATAGAATTATAAAATTTAAATTTTCAGAGTATTATTTTCATTAACTTTTAAATCTCCTGTAATAAGAGAGATGTTTAATTAGAAAAATCATTATTAAATTAAAGAGAATTGGATATTTTGTTCTTCAAAGATATACTATTATAAAATAGTTTGCATACATAATAAACTAGTTCTCTTATTGAAACTTTTTTTTGTGATTACAAAAACACATATATATATATATATAATCATATCTTGGTAGTATTAAGTAGATTTAGTAGTAAAACACAAAATAGTTCAGCATGTGGACAAATATTTACAATGATTCTGAAATAATAATTTTTTTATAAAATGAATTTAATTACATTAATCAGTATATAAAGTTAAAAACTATATAAAGAGAGTCTGTGATATGTATTATTTTGCATATATCATTATGAATTAATTAGGGATGACAGACTATATATATATATATATATATATATAGAAGATATTTGCACTTACATAATTTTCTCTTACTCTTTCTGTATTTAAATATATAATTGCATACTATATATAAAATATATCATTCTGTGGAGTTATGTTCATCTTTCTGATCATTTTGCTAAGGTAACATGACATAAAAACAATATTTTTGTCTTTTTATGACACAAACATTCATAATGGCAAGCAAATGAAGTTAACTTCATCAAGAAAAAAGCCAAAAAAATCTGTCTCAATAGCTAGTCATAGCAGCAGCAGGAACTTCAGCTACAGTTGCAGCAACTTCAAGTGTGAGGAAGAGCAATTGCAATAGGAAAAATAATAAAAATATTTTTTTTTTGTTAATAATTTCAGAAAGTATTTTCAAATTATTAATTAGCAGTTATAGTAAATTATATTACAGTTTAATGTATCATAAAATAATTATTTTCTGTTTATATGTGCGTAAACTTCATATAAATTAGAAATTTTTAGTCAGTCTAGAATGTATTTCCCATATAATACATTAGTTCAATTGGAAATTAGTCTGATATATATAATAGGTAGACCTTGACTTTTGTATGATTCACTATTTTATACATATTTAAAAGTTAAATTTTTATTGATATGTATCCCAAAATTGTACCTTGTACTACTTCCTTGTAGCTAGTCTCCCTTCCTCTCCATCATTAGTCCCACCCCATTTCTGCTATCACAGATTCAGTCTTGAGTTAGGACGTATATTGTTATCTTGTGTGTCGCCAGTTTATCTGTTTTGGTGTAAATATTTTGCCCTTGTCAATTCATGAATGAAAAATGGAGAAATGGCAGTGTTGATACAAGCAAAAAGAAATCAAGGTCTCGTAAACTTTATACAATTGAGACAAAGATGGACTAATTAGACATTCTGAAACCAGTGAATCATTTGCTTCAATTAGTCATTCATATGACTTAAGCTGATCTACAATATGTTTGATCTGAAAAGACAAGAAAAAAATTAAGGAATAAGGAAGAAAATACCAGATACTAATCAATAAATATAGTAATTGTAAAATAAATATTTTAAAAACTTTTCCTTGTTTTTTTACATTGCTTTACTTTCGTGTACATTTTAGCTACCAATTAAGTACAAAAGTCGAGGATCCATCTATATGTCATTTTAGTGTAAGTTATGATTTTTAGGAATGCAATTACAATGTACAAGGTGCATCTGAAAAGTTTGGTGAATGATCTCAGAAAATAAAGGAAACAAGAGTTACAAACAAAATACCTTTACTGGCCTTCAAAGTAATCACCATTAGCTACAACACACTTCTGACATCAGTTGTGAAACTGTTGGAAACTGTCAGGAAATGCTTCTTGTGGAATTGCGCAAAGCACCATGGTCACGTGTTGTTGGATATCTGCAACATCTGTGAAGCTTAAGCCTTTCAGAACTAATTTAAGGCGGGGAAACAAAAAGAAGTCTGCCAGCACCAAATCTGGAGAATAAGGAGGGTGTTGCGTTGCCTTGCGTTGAGCGAGAAAGTTGGGCACACCGATCGCAGTGTGCGGACGGGCATTGTTGTGAAGGAAATTCCACTGTCCACTCCGGTACAGTTCTGGCCGAACCCACCAGATGTGTTGCAGCAGCTGTTTCAAAACTCCCTCGTAAACTTCTGTGTTGACAGTTTGACCCTCGAGTAGAAATTCATGATGGATCAAGCCCTTGCAGTCAAAAAAAAGCGATCAACATTGTCTTAATCTTGGATTTTGTCAGCCAATTTTTTTTGGAAGTTGGGGAAGATGATGAACACCATGCCATTGACTGTCACTTGGTCTCCGAAATGTATTTGTAGCACCAGGTCTCATCTCCTATAATAATGGTTTCCAAAAACTGCAGATTCCGGTCAGACATGTTGATGAAATCTCCAGATGTTTCTATCCGAGTTTGCTTCTGTTCGTCTGTCAGCGTGTGTGATACAAACTGGGCACAAATCTTCCGCTTTTTCAAATGTTGTGAACAATAGTGCTTACACTTTCTTTGCTTATATTTCAACTCTTCTGCTATCATTCTCAAAGACAGCTGCTGATCATCCACAAGCATCTGTCGCACTCATTCGATGTTGTCTGGATTGTGCTTGTTGATGATTGACCCAAATGCGGCTCATCCTTGACACCTTCCTTTCCGTCTCTAAAGCGTTTAAACCACTCAAACACACACTTTTTACTCACTGCTTCAACACTGTACACTTGCACTAACATTCCATGAGTCTCTGTTGCTGTTTTTCCCTAATTTGAAGCAAACTTCATGTTAACGCGTTGCTCCATTTTGCAATGACACAAGTTCTTACACTGACTCCGTTAGCTTGGTCACAGCATGCACCACTGCTTCACTTTGGTGATTTGCACGATAGGGGGCGCTTGTTGACATGTCTCTCAATGCATATGTGCAGGTGCCTCATCCTAACCAGCACGGTTTTTAACATATGGGACAATTCACCGAACTTTTCAAAAGCACCTTGTAAATCAAGGACCTTCTATATATTGGGGCAAGTTTCCATTACATAGTGTGATGATAAAATATATACACAAGAAAATAATTAAAATGAAAAAAGACTAATAAAATATATGATTTTTTATTTTTGAAAATGAAAGGTCATATATTTTAATAATCATTTTTGAAATATATTTGAAATTCTTGATGATATCCATTTCATTTACAAATATGATTCATTTTTCAATAAAATATATATACAAAACTTTTGTTTTCAATCATAAACTGGTCAGAAATTTTTAAAAATTAAAATACACTATAATCAAATTGCATATTAGCATATGTTGATGTAATCATGAAATTATTAAGTAACCAAATTAAAAGACAAATATATTATTAACTATATTTTAATATATCTGTATATGATATTTCTCTGATATAAAGCATTGACTTATAGTTTATTATATTGTTTTGGTGATTTCAGTTTTAACATATTGCAACCAATTATTATTTAATACTAATCACTACAATGATACACTTTAGATTAATACATATAATTCAAAAGTCTCTTGCTTTAAATATCATTAATAACACAGAAAAAACAGCCCAGGATCCAGACATCTCACTCTCCTGACCTAACTAATCAATCATTCGTCTGTCCATGCTTTATGATATATTTCCATGGCAATGGCAGATCCACAGATTGCCTTTCATTAATCACTTTTCCCCTTTTGCTTCCTTCTAATATTTTTATTCCCTCTGCTACAGACAACTCCTTCATGTCTTCCACTCTTCTTACCACCTTGGCATCTCTCCATTCCACTTTGATATCACATTCGTAGGCTCTTCTAGCTTGGGCCATAATCTGAAGGCCTTTCTTTAAATCCATTTCATGTTCTTTGAGGCATGGATACTCAAAGAATATCGTGGATAAAACTCTTAAAGAAATAAGGCTAAAGAATGTGGATGAGGATAACACTAGACGAGAAGGAAGAAACCAAGACCAGACAGATACTAATGCGGCAGAAAGAGAGCAGTACGAAGTTGTTACCGATGTACTAGAGAAATTCGATACAGTGCGGAAAGTGCTCAAGCATAAAAAGAAAAAACATCATCTTTTAAGAGACCAAGCACAATAATAAATTTACTCAAAAACATAAAGGATAAATATGATAGGCAAGAACAATCTGGGGTGTATGAAATACCTCTTACAAATGTAGATAGACAGATAAAGGAAGTATACATAGGTACCAGGTGTAGAAATCTGAGAGACAGATTCAAAGAACATGAAATGGATTTGAAGAAAGGCCTTCAGACTACAGCCGTAGCTAGAAGAGCCTACGAATGCGATATCAAAGTGGAATGGAGAGATGCCAAGATGTAAGAAGAGTGAAAGACATGAAGGAGTTGTCTATAGCAGAGGGAATAAAAATATTAGAAGGAAGCAAAAGGGGAAAAGTGATTAATGAAAGGCAATCTGTGGATCTGCCATTGCCATGGAAATATATCATAAAGCATGGACAGACGAATGATTGATTAGTTAGGTTAGGAGAGTGAGATGTCTGGATCCTGTAGAGATTGGTGAACTTTGGACGGAGTATATCAAATAGATATAAATGGACAATCTTAAGAATTGCTTTATTTAATACCAATAGGGTTAGATATACCTGCTTTTAAATATTATTATGTAAGTTTTATAGATGGAATGGCAAGTGCCCCCCCTTTTATTAAGGACAGTTTAAATATATTAAATTTCACAAACTACTTAAACAGTTTATTATGCTATAAGTTTAAAATTTAAAAATATTTTAACGCGTTTATATTCTAGTTCGATTTATAACGACTGTGTTCTATGTTGGATAAATAGAATTGTTGATTAATGTATGAGCTGATGAGGGCGTTTTAACGTCAAAAACGTTACTCAATAAATAGTTCCTTTAAAGTATATAGTAGTTTGGTCTGCTCGATAGTGCTAGAAAAACAAATCAAAGTTTAATCCCTGTTAGAGCAGTAAGAAAGAAAAAGAAAACTATTTTATTTTTTAAGTTCTGTTAGTGTTGTTTAAAAAAGTGGTTAGTGCCCTTTGGCCATATCTTGCTAGTAGTTTACATTAAGATAGCTATTTTCTTCTAGTTTTGTTTAAATTGTAGACTTTGTCTTTGTCTATTCTGTTTTTTGTTCTTATAAGTTTTTTCCCAGATCACAGACTTTCCATATAGCAGAGCACTGATTTTTCTGGCATGGAAGCACTAGTACAGCATCATGTTTGTTATTTGGAATGCATATTTTAATATTCCAATTAAAGTAAATTTTAGAATCAAAGTAGACAACTTCCAAATCTCCTGTCAGTCGACCAACATGCAGCTTATTGAGAGACAGTTAGAGATCTTGTTGTATCGGATCAGTATAAATGTGTTTTCTTTTTCTCCACAAAAAACATCCTGCATCCATTTTTGTCGGTGACGTGGCATCCATCTAGATCCAGAGGGCTTATTGAGAGACAGTTAGAGATCTCGTTGTATCGGATCAGTATAAATGTGTTTTCTTTTTCGCCACAAAAAACATCCTGCATCCATTTTTGTCGGTGACGTGGCATCCATCTAGATCCAGAGGTTTTCTTGAATGGTATTCCCATTCCAGTAGTACCAGAAGCAAAATTCCTTGGCGTTACTTTTGACCGAAAGCTCAATTTCTGCCCCCATCTCCTCCACCTCAAGTGAAAGTTTAGCAGAGCTTTAAACATCCTAAAAGTCATCTCTTTTCTGTCATGAGGCACAGATTGATGTTCAATGCTTCGAATCTATCAGTCACTAAACCAATCAAAGCTCTACTATGGTTCTCTTATTTATGGTTCTGCAAGAGAATCCATTCTGCGGATATTAGACCTCATTCACCATCAGACACTTCATTTGTGCACTGGGGCATTCTGCACATCACCTGTCCAAAGTCTGTATGTCGAAGCATTTGAGCCTCTACTTTCAATCAGGAGGAACCAACTGTCTCTCTACTACTACACCAAATTGAAGTCTCTTCCAAAAAATCCTGCCTCTGTCTTGAGGCACAGATTCAATACTTCGAATCTATCAGTCACTAAACCAATCAAAGCTCTACTATGGTTCTCTTATTTATGGTTCTGCAAGAGAATCCATTCTGCGGATATTAGACCTCATTCACCATCAGACACTTCATTTGTGCACTGGGGCATTCTGCACATCACCTGTCCAAAGTCTGTATGTCGAAGCATTTGAGCCTCTACTTTCAATCAGGAGGAACCAACTGTCTCTCTACTACTACACCAAATTGAAGTCTCTTCCAAAAAATCCTGCGTGGCAGTGTATTTTCAGTCCCATGTTTTCTTCATTATTTGCTGCTCGACCTTCGTTGTTCCAACATTCAGTTTGCGAATAACAGATCTGCTCAGGGAGATCGGTTTAGAAACATCATCCATCTCCTCGGCCAAACATTTAGCTATTGCACCTTGGAATGAATTCCCTGTATCGGTGGATTTTCGCCTTCACCGTTAGTTATCTGAAGGCCTCCACTCTGGATTGCGTGTTTCAACAACTCTTTGCAGATTACCATCACTTGAACACAGGCTTTTTCTCACTTTTCATGGATGGATCTAAATCCGATAATCATGTGGTATCTGCCATCATCTGTGATGACGAAATGTTGTCAGAGCAGATCCCCACAGTGGCATCTGTGTTCACTGCCGAGTTGCACACAATTCACCTTGCTCTAAAGCATATTAGAACGAAAGGCCACCGTAGCAGCCTCATTTATTCCGACTCACTAAGTTTGCTTCAAGCATTGATCTCGTTGAGATCTTCCCCATATTTTGTTGTTTTCCACATCAAGAAGCTTCTGTTTCAACTGTGTAGAAAGGGATACACAATAAAGTTTTGTTGAATCTGGGAACATGTTGGAAATCGGGAACAAACTTGCTGACATTGCTGTGAAGTCGTCACCCCTGGCCACTCTCACAATTTTCATGTCCCATTTTCTGACTTAAACCAGTTATTAAGGAGAAGTTAGTAGAAATGTGGCAGCATATGTGGAATGTACAGATAAACAACAAACTATATGAGATCAAGCCTCTGGTCGAGCAATGGGATTCATGCGATCTCAGGAACAGGAGACAGGAAATCATATTTGCCAGACTCCGCATCAGGCATAGCCGGCTCACGCATAAGCATCTTTTAATGGGTGGAGCCCAGCATACTTGTGACCGGTGTCACTGTGCTCTTACCATCAAGCACATTTTAACTGAGTGTTCTTATTTTAGTGCTGAGCATTTAGGACAATTTTAACCAGTCTTCTTTTACTCTTACAGCCCTTATTGGCAAAGATTTTAACTATACTGGCCTTTTTGCCTTTTTATTGGATATTTGTGTTTTATGTCATATTTAATTGTTATTTTACTTTATTGTTAGTTGTTTTTATTTGATATATGAAGGTTTACACAATTTTATACATATATCATTTTGTCTGTTAAAATTTCTTTTTAAACTGTTACCATTGGCCATTTACACCATTTTTTATATTATATTTGTTGGCCTTTTTTATTTGTTGCATTGCTTGTTTTATATCATTTTAAGACTGTCTTTTATCTTTTACCTGATGTCTGGTGCAGTTTGGCCCATGAGGCCCTTGTGCCATTAAATGTCAACAAACCAACTTTAGAATCAAAGTTTTCATAATCTTATCTTCTTCTGCCTAAGATATAAATAATTGCAATTACTACCAATTCTCTCCTATATTTGCTGCCTCTTAATATGTATTAGATCAGAAGAGGTTTTCATTAATTAAAAAAAAAAAGAAACATTAATTAAGACTGTCTTTTATCTTTTACCTGATGTCTGTGGCCCTTGTGCCATTAAATGTCAACAAACCAACTTTAGAATCAAAGTTTTCATAATCTTATCTTCTTCTGCCTAAGATATAAATAATTGCAATTACTACCAATTCTCTCCTATATTTGCTGCCTCTTAATATGTATTAGATCAGAAGAGGTTTTCATTAATTAAAAAAAAAAAGAAACATTATAGATAAGAATATAAAATTATATCATTGAAATAATATGAGATGTAACAATTTAGTTTCTGAAACATAGATAAGAATATAAAATTATATCATTGAAATAATATGAGATGTAACAATTTAGTTTCTGGAATACCTATAAAAAACATACATTAGTAATTACTGTTGTCTTCAAAGTAATTCCCTTGTGCATCTATACACTGATGTTCCCATTTCTTAAAACAGATTTGAAACTCTTTTTCTGAAATGCTCTTGAGTTCCTTTGTCACATTATGCTGGATTTCAGTGATGTCAGAAAAATCTTCATCCTTTTAGCACATTTTTTTTTTAATTTTGGGAAAAACCAGAAATCACAGGCTAAGTTGAATGAATAAGCAGGATGATCTAATTTTGTAACCGACTTTTTGGCCAGGAACACTCTCATGGTGAGTGCACTATGGCTTGGCACATTGTTGTGATGATGACCCATTTGACAGACTATAATTCAGTTGTTTTCTTCTGAATAGAATTTCATAATTTTTTCAGCACCTCTAAATAACATTATTGATTGACTGTTTATCCTTGTTCAATAAATTCATGATTTATTGAACAAGAATAACTTTCGCCCAATTCTTCAATTAAAATTAGCTTAAGTGTTTTTTGATTCATTTGCAATTTGTCAACTATTTAATCACATACGTCATTATCTGTTAGAGCATACCAAATCTTGCACTGCTCACATTTGTATTGGTCATTTCTGTTTTTGGCTGCCCATTTCTGGGATCATCATTCACATCTTGCATATCTTTGAATCTCTTATACCACTCAGACACTTGATTTTTTCAGAGCATTCACATCAAATATCAGTTTCAACAGCTTAAATGTTTCAATAGCAGTTTTACTGATTTTCACACAAACTTTGATATTAATGCACTATTATAAATTTCAATCACTCATTTTTATGCCAAAGTTCATATGCAAATCTCTATTATTTTTTCAATACCAAGATAACAAATATTTCTATCAACTTGATGTTTACACATGCATTAGTTAAAACATCTACAGACATGATTACTTGTGATTCCAAGAAAATCACCACATGGATAACACTATGTGGCTGTTCTGGGAATTAAATTGTCACATCTCATATATAGTACAGTATATAAAGGTGCATGTCTGTATGAGAGAAAAACTGTCATGAGAGACTCTTGAAAGGAATTTTGTAAATGGACACATGCCTGCGAGCTACTCTCAAGGGTGTGTCCATTTACGAAATTCTCTCACGACAGTTTTTCTCTCAGATGGACACGTACCTTAATATAAGTTTGCTTGATAAATTTATTTTTGTAAGAGAATATTTTAATTAAAAAATTTACTAACAAAAATTATATATTAAATCTTAATTAATTTGGGTATATATAATTTAACATTTATGCAAATTGCAATTATAATAAGTAAACAAAGAAATTATATAGTTTACAGAACCAAAATGAACAAATTTTAATCAAAAATGTATTTTCTTAATTAAAACTATCTTCAGCTTAATAAAACAATAAAATAGAATTAGTTTTTAAATTTTGAGTAAATGACTTGGCACAATAATAATTACAATTACTTACATAAAAATACTAAAATATAATATAAAAACTACACCAGGTCAGATAAATATAAAATAATACTGATCAATAGATCTCTTTAATGTTACCATCAAAATGGGACTCTCTAATAAAAATATTGGAGGTAAGGAATGGTAATACTGATGGTAAGGAATTGGTATTATTGATATTAACTATATCATCAGAAATATCATGTTAAAAATATTCTGTTTTTTCTTTAATAAACTCCTTAGTGTCTTTCCAGTTAATGATAGCATTTTTTTTGTATGCTAATTCATTGAGAGCCATTCATATTTTCCCATATATCACATTCCTGTTAGTGTTTTTCGAACTTATCTCTCAACCATCTATTAGTAATTTTTATATATACTGATTTAGTACCACAAACATTATTAGTGGCAGATATAAATTCCCTTCTTTCCATTATATTTGATCTCTTCTTATGATCATTTTACTTACGATAACCTGATCGTACGATTGCCCTTACAGTATTCCAAACTTGGCTATTTTCATAGCATATTGACTAGAAAATTTCTTTTTGCTTTATTTGGCTGTCCAGTTAAGCAGTCTCTTATCACCTTGAGGATCTGGGATCAAATCCAAATGATTTTACAATTTTGAAAGAATCAATATTCCATTGTCTATTATTATGGCTGTGGATCATTTTTGATTTAGGATTTTTTTCAACGCTACAACAGGGTTATCAAAACATAACCTCATGTTAAGTAGACTATCTGCACATGTTTTAACTTATTTGTTATTCCTGATGCAAGAAAAGATATTCTTGTTGTGTTATGTAAAATTTTTTCTTAATCCTTTTCCTAGTTTTTTACCTAATAATATGAGGCAATATATATTGATAGGAATGAAATTAACATTTCAGTCAGTATTAATACCTTTGTAATGATCAACATAAAACTTATATTTAACTTTCTTTATGGTGGAAATGATTTTATTAGCTTAAAATCCATGATTAAAGAAGACATTAACATTATATGAAAGTATTTTCAAATTAGGATAATGTGAGCATAAATTATAAACTTGGATGGCAAAAGATTAATTTTGCATTGGTTTTATGTGATATTTCATTCAAGGATTCAGCATGTATATGCTATATTTTAATAATATAAAAATCAGGTTCTTTACAAATCCAAATATCTAGATAATAGACTTTATCCATGCTGCATTGATTATGTTTAAGAGAAATTCTGTATTATCCTTAAATTTTATTAATTAAATCAAGGAATTATAAGATGACTTTTTTATCATTTGCTATGAGAAAGAAATACATCATCCATATACAGGATAAAGAGCTTGAAATGTTTCTTCAACAGTTTTAAAACAGATTTTTGATTTTCTGCATCACAAGTTTGGCAATGCTTGATGCAGGAGGAGATCTCATAGTTGAGTGTGAAATCTTTCTCCTAAGTGAAAATATGCCTGTTATACTATTAAGTCAACTAAATTTGAAATAACATTGAGCCGTTCTCTTTTGTGTGTACTTCTAATGAAAAATGAACTTCTAATGATTGCGAAATGTACTTCTAATAATTGCAAAGCTCAGTGACCATTAAGCTCTTTTTTATACTTAGGAAATAAGGATTGATAATCAAGAGTGCAAAGAATATCTATGCTGAAAGGGGAAACCTTATTTAGTTTTTCCATAGTTCAAGAGAAGAGAGTTTTCCATATTTTAATATGGAATATCTACTGGTTCCTTTCACTTCTTAGCAAGTACATTTTCCATTAAAAACATTTGGGCAATGAACTTTTCAACTGTTCATAGTTCAAGTGCTGTTTTGTCTGTGTATTTACATAATCATTGAATCTCTCAGTAAATTAGCATATAATATAAATATTACCATTAATTGAAAAGACACTAAGATTATTGATACCAGGACAGTAAGGCATTTATTAAAGAAAAATGGAATATTTTTCAACATAGTATTTCTGAAAATATAGTTAAATATATATCAATTTCTTACCATTGTTATGGGACTATTTAATAAAAATATTAAAGAGACTTATTGATCAGTGTTCTTTTATATTTATTTGACCTGGTAGTTTTATATTATATTTTTGTATTCTTATGTAAATAATTGTAATTGTCATGTGCAAATTATTTAATCAAATCAAAAATCAACATTTACTTAAGGGATTGCATGAGAGATTAAGGGAAATTTAGCTAATTAGAGTTATTTATTCCAAAATTTAAAAAATTATTCTGTTTTAATGTTCTATTAAGCTGAAGTTGAATGAATCTGATAAGTACTTTCTTGATTAAAAGTTCTTCATTTTGGTTTTGTAAATTGTTTTATTTGTTTGGTGTTTCATAAACTAGGTTCTAGATAAATTCCAAAGAATATGTAACCTATTGAAATGACTGATGTTTATTGCTATTTGAAACAAATTTAAAAATTTTAAATAAAATGAATTAATACATTAAATAGTTTTATTTTATTTGTTAATAAAAAATGCAAAGAAGAAAACTGATAACATTGTAAAAAGCTTGTATTATAATAAATCCTTGTTTCAGAAATAATAATACTATGCTTGAAAAAGTACATTTACTTTCAGGCATGCATGGAATTTTTAAATCAAGTTTTATCAGGAAAATTTGTTTTTGTAATATGTTGCATTATTATAATAAAAATAATGCATATATGTCATAAATTCAAGAATATCAAGAAATAATCAATAAAATTCTTCAATTTTGAAATAATTGCATTTTAATCTTGATTAATTTGTAATTTTATTGTTTTTTGCATGCAATCTGATTAGATCAGTCTAAAATCAGACTGCATGCATGCAGTCTTGATTTTATATTGTTCAGAATAATTTATCAGTTTAATTTTTTAAAAGAATATGTTTTACAGGTAAAACCAAAATTCTAAACAACAAACAGAAAAAAAAAACATTACCATTATTTTCTTTTGCAAAAATTATTTATTTCTTATTTTTATTATTTTATTCTTGTTTCATTTCTTTGAATTATTATTATAAGATTGTTTATTCAGTATTACATTTTTTATTAAATACTCATTCTGTTGCTGTTTATAGTTTTAATTATTTTTGTAATTTTCTAATTTATGATAACTTTTGCAAATTATTGCAAAATGATCTGCTTTAATATTAGTTAAATCCATAACATCTTACTATTATAAATTACTGTATCTAAACAAATAAATTCATTTTCAATTGTAAACATTAATTTTGTGTATTACTTCAAATTTTATGGTAAAACATAAAATTATACACAAGAAATTAATATATAATAATTTAAAAATATAAGTTTTAGATTATATTTTATTATCTCTATGTTAAATTAATTTCTTGGGTATAATTTTATTATTTGCCATGCAACTTAAAATAATGTGAAAAATGTGATTTTTACAATTTAAAATGATTTCATTTGTTTAGCTAATAATAATATATGATACAAGATTATAGGAATGAAACTTTTAAGAATTCAGTTTTTATAATATGACTTATTTTGCTTTATATAAAATATCGGTATATATTAAGTTGAGAATTTTTAAAAAGTTTGTTTTTCCTTAATATTGTAATAATGCCAATGTTATTAATGAATGGAATTTGCTTAGAACTAATTTTATATTACAAAGTGTTATTTTATTCATTTCTATATTTTAAAACCATTCTTCTCAAAGTGAAGTGACCTGGAAACTTCATCTAAGAGCTCTGAAATATTTTAAGTATTGGAACAATTGTTTATCATTATTATCATTGAATATTTCATTATTAATGACTCAAAAATATTTGTTATTGTTCAATAATAAACATTTTTGAACATGAACTTTTCACAAATTATTATTGAATTTTTATTACAAAATATGTGTATAATAAATATTTATATTAATCATTTGCAATGAAAAATTTTGTTATTGAACTAGGAAATCTGAAATTTTTCATCAGATTTAGGAAGAGGCAACATTTAACTTATATTTATATTTGGAAAATTATGGGATCAAAAAATGTTAAGTACTGTCTAATAAACCAAAAACTTTTAACCATTTAAGAAAGTTTGTTTTTTGAAATTCTATTATATCTTTTGCATAAAACACAATATTAATTGCACACAAGAATTTTCTTTGAATATTTACTAATAAATTCAGAAATACAGTGGATTCCACTTAATTGGGACAAATCTCAAAGAACGGAAACCAAACTAATAAATTTTGAAAATCTGCTGGTGCCTTGGTAGTCTAGCTGGTAAGGTGTTGAGACGGTAACCCGAAGTCCCTGGTTCAATTCCAGGCCAAGGCAAATTTTTAATTTTGGGAAATTAGTAAAAATTTAAGTTCAATTATTAAATAATAGATGGCACTACCTTAGCCTAAATTTAAATTAATAATTATTAATCCGACAGATGGTGGCACCATAGCGTAAATTAAAAAATAATTATTAATTTGGCAGTTAATTCAAAAATAAAAAAACCGCTAGGGGAAGTTTTGCTGGAATGGGATTATTTGAATCGTGTAAATCCCTTAGTAAAATGTGGATTATGATAAGAAATTTTATGGTTAGATTTTTCTAACGATACCTTATTTATAGGAATTGGTACAGTGGTTCAACTGCAAATGGGATATCCAGCCAATCATGTTTCACTATTAATATATGTGATTCGTACATACATACAATTCATTCTTAATTTTTTGCGGCACACTATTGTGCCATAGCACAGTAGTTGAGAACCACTGATCTATTTCATATAATGGAATAAAAATTAATTTTCTATTATACTTCATCAATTTGTAATTAATTATTGAAAAAGCAGATTGTGACAGTTACTCTAAATTGTAACAAGAAGTGAATTCCTTAATTTATAATAAAATAT
This sequence comes from Olivierus martensii, assembly GCA_000484575.1. NCBI lineage: Eukaryota > Metazoa > Arthropoda > Arachnida > Scorpiones > Buthidae > Olivierus > Olivierus martensii. The sequence goes on from AYEL01087668.1 coordinate 24,452, forward strand.
TTTAATATTTTTTAATTATAACTAATCATATTTTATTAGGAATGTAATAAATCCTATATAATATACAAACTAATATTTAATAAATGCAGATTAAAATAAATTTTTTAAAGATTCATGAATTTTAAAATATCTTATTGTTCAGAAAAAATTACAAAAAAGTCACATTTTTTATATTAGAGGGTGAAACTTACTTTAAACTATAAGAAAAATGACAGCACTACACATAATGATAGACCAATCTGAAAATTGCACAGGAAACTTGATACAGTTTTAAACAGAGCTATATGATGTATGCTACTGGATAGAGCAGGAATTTTTAACAACTGATATGATATATGGGCACAACACTTATGTGTCAATAAGAATATGACAAAAAGATGGATGAGAGGAAATTGAGAGGTTTAATCCAAATTTGGAAGTCAGTTTGGAAGTTGTTTAATTTTATAGGTAAAAGAACCAAAATAAATAATAGAATGTGAAGTATATTTAAAGTGTACAGTAGACTTGAGGAGAGAAGTAATTGGGAAAAGAGAACAGAATTTAAACAGAAAAAATAGCACTAAATAGGAAAATTTTATTTAGAATAACCAGCTGTTAATATAGAAGAATTTATGAGTTTTATCTTAGAAAGCATGTCAGATTGTTTAGAAGTAAAGCATAATGAATAAGCAGGATCATGGCAGTGTTTTTGTAGCAGGCAAACTGACACAAGTTGGAAGAGGAAAATGCAGGATGCAGACTAACTTATGAAATATAGAATATTGAAAGGCATGCCAGTACTAGTAATTATTAAGTCTAGGAAAGAAATGAAATCACCAGTTTGATGTTTGACAGGAATTTTATGGGAGAATAAATAGATTCAAGGATGGATATGAAGAGATAGAACTACTGTAATTATTGGTGCCTGCCAAAGATTAAGATAGTCATCCAAATAATGAATATAAAATAGCAGGATACGGAATGCATCAGAGTATTGAAAGATTTTTATATTCAAGATTGTGAACAACAATTTCAGCAAGAAATGAAGATAACAGAGTACATATAAAAAATGTTATTATGCTGAACATATATAAAACCATTATATTACAAATAGCTATCATTGTTAATAAGTAGAAGAGCATCAATGATGGTCTAATCCTAAACAATGGAATAGAATGGGATAAGAAGGAATTTTTTGTGAATATGACAACTTCAAACAGAGGTATAGATTGTATAAATTTACTATGTCCAATTTGAACAAATGAAAGGAAAATATATTACACACATTAGCAAAAGATGAAAAGTAGATTTTTGGCATCATAAGACAAAAAAATAGTATAGACGGAATTTAAGGAACTAAGATGTTGAGAGATTTCTCAAGGTTAAAGAGATAACAGAATTTAAACAGAAAAAAATAGTTTAGTTGAAAAGTATCACTTGTCACTTATTATATCACTTTTCAACCAAGAGGCAAAGAAAACCAGATTTATGGATTTTAAAATGGAAAAATGCAGGGAATAGAAATGCTAGAAGGAGGATAAGATTTTATATGGAATTCAGGGGGAAAACCAAGGAAAGAATATATATTTTACTCAATTGGATTTTTGCACCCTTTCATAATTTTCGCCCTTTGCGACTGTCTCACTTGACTCATTCTAGATCTGGCACTGACTTTAACTGATATTAATGCAACAGGCCAATAATTTAAAAAAATAGTAAAATTTAAAATTATATATTTATCTTATGTAGAATCATAAATATGATAAAAAAACTATATTAAAAATATTACCTTTATTTCAGAAACATTGACATTCTTTTTTTCTGTTATCAAATTTTCTTCTGAATGTAACTCTGTAACTTTATTACTGAAATAAAAAAAAATGTTTAAATTTGAATTGATTATTAACTCTTAAATTCTCTGTAAAACATATAATCTAGTTGAAAATTAAAAAATTATCATCATGTGTTAGTGACAACAATATTCACAGAACAAAGTAAATGGAGCTCAAGTTCCTAAGATCAAATGGGGATCTAATTATTTTTACTCTCAGAGTACTTTTCATTAAATTTTATACCATATTTGAAGAATTTTCATAGGCCACATCATGTGTAAATTTTATATATACACTCAACCCTCGATTTACACGGTAGATACGTTCTTGGAAAAATCGTGCAAACCTAAACCGTGTAATGAGAGCGCTCCTCTAGTTAAATAAAAAACATTCTTACTCCACTTGTTATGAAACGGTCTGCTTATAAGTGCTAACAGGTAAATTTCCATGTAATGTAATTAAATTTTGTAAAATATAGTTTTAAAAAATAAAAGTTTTAAAAGTGTGATATTTTTATGAATTTATTAATTTTTGAAAACTGATGACTTAAGGGAATGCAACAAAACTTTTCACTCAGGCACTAAAAGCTTTACAGCCAGTACTGATTATATTCGTTGCTTTCAATTTAATAAATTAATAAGGAAAGCAAAGAACATTAATACTGAAAGTCATTAAATATTGACATTATAAGTCATTGAATATTTATATGATAGAGAGCATAAAAAATATCTTATAATAATCAATTCTATATTATATATTAGGAATATAATTTAAAAGAATAATTCATATAATTAGTGTATGTAATAACAACAAAAACACTAAAACAATATCAGAAAGTTGAAAGAAATATGATAAAATGAATATCTTAAAGGTAGTTACTATTAAAAAATTCTTCTATGTATACAAGTTATAAAGTTCATTAATAATCTTAATAACAACCAATTGGAAAAAAATCAAGTCTCAGATTTACAATTACATAGAAATTTTTCTATAGCTTTAAGATATGTACTAGAAAGCTTAACTTCTAAGATATGATTAATAAGAATTAATAATTATAACAGGTAAATGCTATCAACTTATATTTTCTTTTAAGATCTAGTTTCATATTGAGCTTTATCATAAATACGAATAAGAATATGGATGTATGGTAAGTGTATAAGAAAAATATTTATACAAATATACTTTAAATATTTTATTAATTTGCTGTTTTAAATTACCAAATTGCAATTGGGAGATAATTATAAAACTAAATCTATTAGATTTATATAAAAAGTATGAATTATTTATATATAGATTAGTGATTTTATAGTATAAATTTTTTATTTTTTTTAATTTATCGTTTTTTAAGATCTAGTTAAATTTATTATTATTATAAATTAATATCTTATATAACAAGGATTTGAACATATTGTATTTTTATTATATTTATATTTTGATATATGAATTCATAATATATCAAATACATAGCCCTCGATTTACACAGTAGATACGTTCCTGGAAAAATCGTGCAAACCGAAACTGTGTAAATCGATCTAAAGATGATAATGAAGAGTCGAGGATATGTTCTTTATAACTGTATAAAATGAGATACCGATTAAATGAAAGAAAGGGGATTGGGGTTCATTAATTTTTAGAGATAATTTAATGCTTATACTTTTTCAATTTATTTCTGAAAATGCAAACTATTAATAATTCACGTAATTACGAGTATATTCTTAAATGTTAACTAATATGAATCTTGATAATATTCAATCACTGTAATTATAAAACTTTTTGAGTATTTTTATATTTTCAATAATGATTTAAAAATGAATCAATTAATAATGAAAAATTAAAATCTAAAAGTACATTTAAATATACCTAAATATTGATTTTGTGTTTCTATATAAAATATTTATTAAGCATAACTGCCATACAAACTTTTAATAATTTTTTATTAAATTATGTACATTTATATTTTACAAGGTAAAATTTTGTTGTCTTCCAAACAAAGAATGATATAATTCATTTCTGAAAAAAAAATTTACATATAAATTTTAATGAAATCACTAATTAAAATTAATTAAATTAATAATTTATGCTGGTTACAGAAATGAGTACTTCTAATTTTAAATCAGAAGCATAAAAAATATTGTACATAAAAATAATAATGTTAAGCATTAATTTAATATCTTTATACAAATTATATATGCTCATAAAATCACTCTCTCATAAACCAGATTGACATGTAATTAATATCATAATGAATGCAAATAAATGATAATAAAGGAGATAAGCTATTTTTCTCAACATTTTTGTGAACTTACATAATAATAATTTCATTTAGTTTGTCTAATGAATGAATAAAACTGAGTTATAGTCAAGACTCTTCAGTTTAAATATTCTCAATGCAGATGAAATATTCAAAATCAACATGTTTTCCCATTATTTCCAAAAACTATATCTAAGAAATCCATTCATAAGAGGTTCACAATATTTAAAAGTTAAAGTTGTTCTGCATTTTATTTAGTTTTAAAGTATTGTTTATGTAGTTTTAAAAATATGAAAATTTTATCAATTAATTCAGTTTTAATTATTAATAAACATTACATTTAATTAAACGAATAGTGATGAATAAAACTTACATTTATGAAGAGTATATTAGGAAATATAAGAGACAGAAATATACACCAAATTAATACTTAATGCTGATCCAACAAAGGACTAATTTATTCTTAATTTATAAGAATACATTATAATAGCCATCAATATAAAATTATGAAAACTCATTTAAATATTATAACTCTTTATTATTTTATATTGACTTTATGAACTACAGAAAACTTTTTTTGTATATTCTATATATATTACATAATATGAAATATATATTTTTTGGAGTAAATTTTTTTTATGACAAACTGGTTTAAATTGGGATTAAAAAATCAATAATGTAAATTAATAATCGAAAGTTTGATTCTGATCAAAACTGAAATGGAGAACAATTACATTCTAAATTAAAATTAATTTTGTCCCAAAATTTTACCAATATTTATCCAACCAGAAAAATTATTATTCACATGAAATAAACAAAAAAGTGTAATATTATCATAACACTAACAAATGTAATAGCAATTGTGCAAAAACATTACAAGAAATTCTAAATTTTAAAACCGAAGGTAATTATATCATCAATTATTTATATAAATACAGAGGCATTTGAATTATCTTTTAATTTTGAAACTGATATTTTTCTTAAATAAAATAATTTACTGTATTTGTCATAAGATATAAGATGCTGCAATATAGATGATGTATCTTAAGAAAATTTTTAAAATTTATTAATTTAATGGAAATTTAAAATTCAATAGAAATAAAAACCAAATGCCAATAACAACGATATAGGATTACTTTTATAAAATTCTAGTATTATTCAACTCAAATCCATTACTAACATGATCTCTATATCCTTAACATGATTACAACTGTCAATTTGCAGTTTAAAGTAGTATAATTAGAATTCACTTGTTATTCCAAGAAAAGCCAGCTAATTATCAAATTACTGAAAAGTGTACTATTTGTTAATTATATTTGATTTGTTTGCTAACTTCTCAGTTTTTACAAGTACTGATTTATCTACTTTTGGCTTATAACAGGTAAATTTTTAAGGAAATCATTTTGTCTTATAAGCCAACAAATATAGTATATGTAATAAAATTATAATAAATATTCTTTTTTTTTTTATGTTCACAGTTATGAAAATATCATTTTATATCAAATAATTTTGCAATCTTATAATAAAATTATTATATTACATTAAAATTTTTCTATCACATGTATGAGTATAAACTTCAAAATCATTTTGAATAGAAATTTGTTTAGAAAAAGTATTTTCTGATATTATTGTTTATTATGATATATAGTTTTGAAATTCTGTACAATATAATAAATTTATTTTTCTATTTTAATATTTTGCTTTTCTAATAAAATTTGCTATTGAATAAATCTTGTCAGATATATAAAATTTGTCTCCAATAGTATGCAAATCAAGTTTCTAAAAGAAATAATAGTTAAACTTATATTCAGAATTAAAATCAAATTGTTTAAATATCAACTTGCATAAGCATACTGAAATTCATTATAATAAATCATTATTCAGTTTAAAACAGAAAAATATTTAAATCAAATACAGTTTTATTCTCTTAATCCACTTTGAACTATGTAGAGCAAAAGCTCTACATAGCTCAAACCAATAGGATGCTTTCTGCAACACACTTTCCAGCATATGTGGTGCTATCTTTTTAATTGCATCAGTAATTCTCTAAGTTCAGCAACATTGCAAATTATCCTATCTGTATATATCAGGCATGTCAAACTCATTTTAATTCAAGTGCCATTTAATGACTCTGTAAGATTGCTGCTGGCCATATCACATTTAATTTTTTTTTAAATTACATTTTAGAGTAAGGATTCAGAAATATAGAGGGACTTATTAAAAACATTGTGAAATCAAATGAACATATTGCAAAAATATATAATTACTGCATAATCGCTTTTAATTATGCATGTTTTTTAATTTAATTCCTTGTTATCAATCCAATTTTCTATTATGCATTAAATGTCACATTTTCTGTACAAAAACAAAAGCTTTCATTAAAATTTTATAAAATCAAATATCTATAATTAGAAACATTTTTTAAATAAGTTAATAACACAACAAATAAATTTTTAACAAGCCTGTTAGTAGGTTGAGGGATTGTTTGGAACTTGATTATTGTATTCGACTATCCAAAAAATACAGGTTCTCATTTATGACTTTTTGTTTTTTGATAAGAAATTTTACACAAAGCGATGTAGTTCTTGTAAGAAAGCACTGAGTTTGTGTCACCAATCCGAAAGCCATATGTAAGTATATGTCCGATAAGGCCAATCAAAAAAAACTTCTACAATAAATTTCATTAAAATCAAACTAGTTCCTCATAGTATATGACATAGCTATGAAGTGAGAATTACTTCCTATTATCTCAAAACATATTGTTCTCATTTTCATTTTAGTTAAGAGCGTTGGGGGGCCATAAAAAATCACTTTGAGGGCCGCCAGTTTGATACCCCTGGTATATATCTTAGACTTAATGAAACCTCAAGCATAAAAATCTAAGGATGTTAAACAAATCCCTAATCTTTGCAAATATCCATTATAATATATAAAGAAATACTCACTTTGCTTCATCACTCATTGTACAATTATCAACAGGAGCCATAAAATTTACCATTTTTGGATGAACACCAAATCTATAAATAATAAATTTTAATTTACATTTTTTAACAGGTTAATAAAATATAACCATTTAATTCTTTATCTGAATTAAAACTATTAAATGCATATAATACAGGGTATATCAAAAGATCACTATCTATCACAAGAAATAATTGAAATTCTGAAAAACAGGTTTTAATTTGAGAAAAAGCTTTAATTCAAAGTATATGTTACAAATAATTAGTGCTTCCACGTGGAGACCATCCATGGCTTTACATAGCTCAAAGCGACATGACGCTTCCCACAACACACTTTCCAGCACTTGTGGTGTTATCTTTTTAACTGCATCAGTAATTTTCTAAATTCAACAACATTGCTAATTATTCTACCAGTGTATACCTTAGACTTAATGAAACCTCAAGCATAAAAATCTAAGGATGTTAAACAAATCCCTAATCTTTGCAAATATCCATTATAATATATAAAGAAATACTCACTTTGCTTCATCACTCATTGTACAATTATCAACAGGAGCCATAAAATTTACCATTTTTGGATGAACACCAAATCTATAAATAATAAATTTTAATTTACATTTTTTAACAGGTTAATAAAATATAACCATTTAATTCTTTATCTGAATTAAAACTATTAAATGCATATAATACAGGGTATATCAAAATATCACTATCTATCACAAGAAATAATTGAAATTCTGAAAAACAGGTTTTAATTTGAGAAAAAGCTTTAATTCAAAGTATATATTACAAATAATTAGTGCTACCATGTGGAGACCATCGATGGCTTTACATAGCTCAAAGAGACAGATGCTTCCCACAACACACTTTCCAGCACTTGTGGTGTTATCTTTTTAACTGCATCAGTAATTCAGAAAAAGCTTTAATTCAAAGTATATGTTACAAATAATTAGTGCTTCCACGTGGAGACCATCCATGGCTTTACATAGCTCAAAGCGACATGACGCTTCCCACAACACACTTTCCAGCACTTGTGGTGTTATCTTTTTAACTGCATCAGTAATTTTCTAAGTTCAGCAACATTGCTAATTATTCTACCAGTGTATACCTTAGACTTAATGAAACCTCAAGCATAAAAATCTAAGAATGTTAAACAAATTCATAATTGCTGGATTGATCAATGCAGACCACAATTATGGGCAACACATTCCCCCAATTTAACCCTTAAATTTTTATGCTTAGAGTTTTATTTTTTCTAAAAAAATATTTCCAAGCTATCCAATCAATATTGCCTTCTCCAAGAAGGAAGATGTGTCACAATCGGCTCATCTTTGAAGAATGAACTATAGCTTAGCCTAATTTTCTACCATTAATCTTAAATCCAATGCTGCCAAGTTCACCTCTAAGGTGTACACAGGTAGGATAATTAGTGATGTTGCTGAACTTAGAAAATTACTGATGCAGTTAAAAAGATAACATCACAAATGCTGGAATTTAAATCCAATGCTGCCAAGTTCACCTCTTAGATGTACACAGGTAGGATAATTAGCGATGCTGCTGAACTTAGAAAATTACTGATGCAGTTAAAAAGATAACACCACAAATGCTGGAAAGTGTGTGTGGGAAGCATTCTATCACTTTGAACTATGTAGAGCCATTGATGGTCTCCATGTGGAGCATTAATTATTTATAACATATACTTAGAATAAAGCTTTTTCTCAAATTGAAACCTGTTTTTTGAAATACCAATTATTTCTTGTTATAGATAATAACTTTTGATACACCCCGTATTTACATTTTTAAAAACCAAAGTTGCCCCAATAATATAATAAACAATAATCAATTTAAAAGATAATACACATATATTTTCATAATTTTTTATTCTAATTAATAACAAATAAGAATTGGTTTTGCTTGGAATTTTTTTCTTATCTATTATTTTAAGTAGCATGTGAGAATTAATGCTATTTAAAACACCATTTAAAGTTATAAACATATAGAGAGTATTTATATATATTTTATACATATTTTTTGTAATATATAATTCAATTACATTGTTTTCAAATTGTTTGATGTTTGCATCCATATCTTTTTGCTCTTAACAAATTACAACTTAAAAAAAATTAATCAAAACCACACAAATTAAATTTTATATTACAATAAAATATGAATAAATGTTAAAAATAAAAAAATATTTCTGAATTAAAATTTTTAATTCAGAAATATATTTTTTATTTTTAACCTTCATCAATTATTCTACAGATCTAAAAATAAAAAAATAAGTAAGAGAATATTTAAAAAATAATATAAAAATTTAAATGTAATATAGATTAAAAAAATTACTACTTAATATATGCAGGATGTGCCTAAAAATCTGGACAAATTTAAATCATAGATGCTATTCATCAAAATAAAGTAAAAAATTCATATAAACATAAGTCTAGAAAGCTTCCTTTTCAACATAACACAGTGTAAAAAGCATAGGTAATAATCTCTGCAAAAGAGAGCAAATCTGCAATTAACATTTAACAAATACTACAATTTTTAATACTTATTTATTATCACAGCATAACAGAGAGAGAGAGAGTGGGAATATCATTTTTGTGTTAATGTTAATCGATATTTTTTGCTACTATATGCAATTAACATTTAACAAATACTACAACTTTTAATACTTATTTATTATCACAGCATAACAGAGAGAGAGAGTGGGAATATCATTTTTGTGTTAATGTTAATCGATATTTTTTGCTACTATATTAAAATGCCCCATTTTTGTTTGTTTTCAGATCTCCAAGTGATTATTATTATTTCCAGCCATTCACAGACTGTCCTAGTAACTTTCATGATCTGATTAATGTAAAGTTTGTATTTTACAGTTGATTTCAAACTACAATTTATTACAGCCATCATGAGACTAGTCTATAGATGGGTCTATTAAATTGTATAATTTTATATCCTATGTTTTTTTGATTTGGAAATATTTCCTTTTCATGTTTATATGGATATCTTGTTTTGTTTTGAAGTGCAGCTTTTATGATTTAAATTTTGCCAATCTTTTAGAAACACCATTTATATCAACATAAAAGAATTATTAAATCAATACAAAATTTCAAATATAAAGTTATAATAAAAATAATAGCAAAATAAAATAGTAATAGTTAGGTTAGTATAGTTAAGCTGCCATATTGCATAAGGGATATAATTTATCTGGCAGCAGCCACATTTAGGAGCCCATCACAGGCTGGCCAATACCTATGATGGGGTCAAATGGAAAGTTGAAGGATGGGATTCAATGGGCCAGGCATGGACCTCTCCTGAAAAACTGCAGATGTGGGACCCAGAATTGAACCTAGATCCTCCAAGGTGGTAAGCCATAGCTTTATCACATGGCCATCCAGCCGACAAAATAATAATAATAATCATAAAGATAGTATGCTAACAAGATACAATACTAGATGTTTTAATATTGTACCTTGTTAGCATACTATCTTTATGATTATTATTATTTTATATCAGAGCTTTTTCGTAATGGTACATGCTAGTATAATGTGCTAACATCTATTCCTAAATTTTGTTTCTGAAGGCATATGGCTAGTCTGTTGAATGTAGTCAGGTACTAAGGAATATTGGCATCTGATTTTATTATTAAAGAAAAAGTTCTGCTTTATATATACAAAAAAAAAGGAAGCTTATACAAAGATTTAAACATTTAAATATACATTATTTAGAAGATTTCTGAATCATTATAATTAATTAAATGTGTCAGCATAACAACAACAATCTGTAAAGTCTATTGATAAAAACAATAAAAACAAATTAGCTAGAGAACCCTTACAATAAATTTGGAATAGCTTTCTGGAAGATTAAGTATAAACTAGCTGTTTTTATAAAATGTCCCGGAAAAATTCAATTAGATTAAATTAGATTTCATTACTGACAATTCTAAATACAGTATTGTACTTTTCAAAAGTTTTGTTCTGGAAGATTAAGTATAAACTAGCTGTTTTTATAAAATGTCCTGGAAAAATTCAATAGGATTAAATTAGATTTCATTACTGACAATTCTAAATACAGTATTGTACTTTTCAAAAGTTTTATTAAACTGAATAGAAACTATGTAAGCAAGCCCCGCCACAAGGAATAGCGTAGGATGGCGGGACTGCTAAGTCAGGCAACAACATAAAAAGTCATGTGGTAAGTACAAAATATCATCTTAAAATATTGCCTGACAAACTTTGAAAAAATAAATACATACAAAAAGACTAATATCAAATAAAAAACCGCTTCAATCAAAATGTAGTAATCATCGGTAATAACATAAACCACAAAAAAGGTAGGTATTAATAATTAACATCAACAAATCACAGGTAAGTATAATAAAACAATATAAAAATTGACAAATTATATATCTAATAAATTATTTTTCCATTACAGGTTTACAAAGGAAAATTTTAAAAAGAAAAGCAATAAATCACAGGTAAGTATATAATAAAAACATAAAACTCAAATTATACATATCTAAGAGATTATTTTATATTACAGATTTATGAATAAAAATACAAAAAAAATAAAAAATACAGTATTGTACTGCTTTAAGATATTTAATTAGATGTGCAGACTGAAGTCAGGTCAATCTGAAAAGTTCAAAATTATCTTGTGTACCAGCACTTTTTGTAGATGTCAAAGTAATTCCTTAAAGGTACTCTGCTATAATTCTAAGAATTTAATATGAAGTTTTTCTGCATATTGAACTGAATAAATGCAAGATTTAATTTACCTTTATTGCTAGTAATAACCTTTTTTAGTTCAAACACAAATCTTCTTCAGTTACATTAAAAATTAAGAATAATAAAATATTGAATAAATTCAAAAATGAAATATTAAACTTAATTGCACAATTCTATATAAAAATCAAAATATGTTTATATTTGAAAATAAAAACTTCCTTTCACATATTAATAATATAAATTATAAAGAAAAAGGTAAAAAATAATATTAAATAGAAATTATTTTGTATTATTAAAATAATATTTATTTATTTATTTTTTTTTTATTATAAAAATTATTTAAAAATCATTTAATAAAATGATTTAAAAATTTACATATACATTTTCTAATTGATTTTAAAATACAATTCATGCTTATTTTTAAATGAAAATATTTACTATACATATTGTTTTTTATAATTTTTTTCTTGTTTATTACACTATTTCCAATCCTGACTGAAACTATACAGATCTAGTTTATTCATTAAGTAGTTTTCTTTTAATATTTATTCATAAAAGAGTGTTTTCTGTAATCTTACTTTTTTTTAGATTGTCAATGATTCTCATACTTTTAACTCTTCAATTTTATGTTTTAGCTTAGAAAGTAATCTTCTAGTATCTATTATGACAAAAAATAAGCAACTTTATTTCAAAATAAAAATCTCTATGTTTTGCCATAAACAAATTTGATTTGGCTTAAAATTATTAATAGTCAAATTTACTTTTGCCAATTTTCTTTAATTGTAATCTAGTTTTGCTGTGTTTTTTAGGCTAATTTAGTAAGTATTGAGTAAAAGCTTTCAGAAATATCAGTTTTGACTAGGTGTAACTAACATTGTCTAAATGGTATAATTTTATCAAACAAAACTAATTTGGCCTAAAACTAGATCCTGATCATAATATATATATATATTTTTAGTATGAACATTTACATATATTTGCAGATTTTTAATAATAAAATCATAAAAATAATAGATCTGTATCAGGAATAAATATAGTGGATAATATTTAATATTAGAAATTACCTGCTCATATAAATGAGCAGAAATATAATCTTGTGATTTAATCAAATAATACTGTATATAACGACGAAAACACCTCCAAACTCGTGTAGAGAATCCAAGAGGGAATCATAAAATGATATCCATTATTACGTTACAGTGCCATCTGCGAATTCTGTCTTTTTATAGGAACTACAATTTCAATGTTATTTCTATTCTTTAATTTTTAAATTATTAATAACAACAAATAATTTGGGCTGGCGCACACATCCAAAAATTAGACCTTTCTAAAGATACCCTATTTATAGAAATTGGTACAGAAGTTCAACCGAAAAAGGGACATCTAGCCAGCCAGCCACATTTTTATTAATTTTTTATTGATTTTTATTAAAATATGAAATTGCTAAGAAGGAAAATAATTCCACTCATCTGTATTGTAATATACATAGGTGGCCCCTCTAAGATTATACAAAGTGGTTAAACGAAAAAATACGATCTATCTGAAGTCTACTGACCATCGACGCCATATTTGGTCATTATATTCATATGGCACAGTTTGTAAATCCGACTATGAACTTTTTGATCATTCATTCATTAGAAAATTAAAAGATTCATGGTTACCATATTCATCTTTGATGACATCTAATTGGTTAAACGTGTGATTGGCAGTTCCATCATACAACGGAAACTTTATAAATTTTTAATATAATAGAACTGTAATCGCATGTTTAATCACATCAGTGGGGGTGAATTCTAATGAATGAATGATCAGAAATAAAAAAAAAAAAGAACTGTAATTGCATGTTTAATCACATCAGTGGGGGCGAATTCTAATGAATGAATGATCAGAAATCAAAAAAAGAAAGCTAATAGTACTAACTGGGCCAACAATGCTGCTGAAACTTGGCGTCGATGGCCGATAGACTTCAGATAGATCGTATTTGTTTTTTGAGTTCCACCTCTTTGTAAATCTTAGGGTATCACTTAAGTATATTACCAAAAGCACGAGTTAAATTAATTAAGAAACACAGTGATGGGAGTATAATGATAAATCTCTTAATTTTAATTTGGCGTTGATGGCCGATAGACTTCAGATAGATTGTATTTGTTTTTTGAGTTCCATCTCTTTGTAAATCTTAGGGTATCACTTAAGTATATTACCAAAGCATGAGTTAAATTAATTAAGAAACACAGTGATGGGAGTATAATGATAAATCTCTTAATTTTACTTGAATTATCAATCACAATAAAATATGTAATGCCGGATATGATAAATTATAGAGCATATTTGAATAAATATTGAACTTGACTATCACTTGAAAAACACCTCCAATATATCACTTGAAATCTTGCTTGAAATGCACTTCCAAACTCAGTGGTAGGGAATCATAAAATGGCACTGTAACGTAATAATGGCGATGTGTGCCATTATTCTATATATACAGTGCCATTTTTCAAAAAGATTTTTCAAAATATAAAACAGCCCTGCCAAGATTTTCATAAAATAGTGCTGTAATGTAATAATTTGCACTGTAATATAATAATGGCAATGTGCACCATTATTACATTACAGCACTATCTGCAAATTTTTCTATAATTTCAATTTAATTTTTATTCTTTAATTTTTAAAATATTAATAACAACAAATAATTTTGGATGTTGTAGACATCCAAAAATTAGACCTTTCTAACGATACCATATTTATAAAAATCGGTATAGTGTTCGATTGAATTGTAGACACCCGAAAATTAGACCTTTCTAACGATACCATATTTATAGAAATCGGTATAGTGTTCGATTGAAAAAGGGACATCCAGCCAGCCAGCCACATTTGACTATTAATATATATGATGAATACCAAACTATGAAGAAAGAAAGACTGGGATGTAACAAGGCTAAAGAAATTGTTTTGCTAAAAAGTTTTCAGTTTAAATGATTCATATATATGTAAACCTATTTTATAAATATTATTTTCCTTCCAAACTATTTAGTTTATATATGAATAAATATGTAATAATTTTTAAAGAGTATTGAGAAAATATTTTGGTTATCTTAAAAATATTTAATTTAAAATTCCTTGAAATTTTATTATTTTAAATAATTTATAAAATACAATGAAAAAATAAAACTATAGATGTTGAATATGACTACAGAACTGCATTAAAGAAATATTTTAAAAAATATTTCCAGTCAAATTAATAATTTGCATCATAATTGTATATAATAACTTTCTAAACATTATTTTTCTTTCATGCTTTAAACATGTTTACATATTTAATAATATAAAACTGAGATTTCTAAAATTAATGAAGTATAATTTAAAATGATCTAAGAATAATTTAAAAAGCTTATTAATATTTTACATTATCAGATTTGAAATTTATCATAACATCATTTTTTTTGGAATTTAAAATCTGACTAACCTGATTTTTCGGCCTTTGCTTGCTTTTGTATCCACCTTTTTTTTCATTTTACTTCGTAGTTTCTGTATTTCTAACCACTGTCTAAAATTTAGATATTAAAAGCAATGCAGATCATCTGATTTCATTTTAACAATATATTTTTAATAGAGAAATAAATATTACCTGCTTAATGCTATTGGATCATTAATATCAATTGTCTTCCTTTCTATAATTTCTCTTAATAAATGATGGTAAAAATCATCATCATCAAATATTTCAACATCATATTCATAATCTTTTAAATGCTGATCTTCTGAAGAAACTTTTTCCTTTAAAACAAGTAGTACATATGAGTGTCTTAATTTATTTATCAATAAATATATTTTTAAAGATTTCTTTAAGGAATTAAAAAAAGACAACTTTAAAGTAAAATAAATTAAAAAAAATATATAGATTGATGAAAATTTATTTTATTATGGCAAATCATTGATACATTAGTTTATAGAATAATAAGAAAATAAATTTATAACATACTTCTCCAGACTGAGAAACAGCCATCTCTTTGTTTTGTTTTTCTTTACCTAATATTCTGTAAGAGGATCTTTTCAACTGAGTTCGACTTATAAGACGAGCTTTATCACTGAGAATCTATAAAACAAAAATAAAGATTTTAAAACAATACATTTTAAAATTTAATTTTATAGAAAATAAGAATGGATTGAAAAAATAATTTTGTAATGAAAAACTTTGAATTAAAATCTATATAATCAGGAATAAATTTGTTTCCCTTTAAATAAAATTTTGAAGCATGTTTACATCATATAGAAGAAACCATTTAAAAATATTTTTAAGCAATATTTGAAGAATTATGATTATTATTGTCAAAAATTTCAATAAATCAAATAATAATAAAAGATGATATTTCTCTATAGAGATATAAGTCTCAATAAATTTGGGTGAGACTGGAAATTTGAAAAGTTGCATGGCATATCTATGTCCACAGATATTGTGCTACCATCAAATATTGATAGTTAAAAATCTATTTAGAGGTTGGAATATTTTGGATTAAACAATGAAAATGTATGTTTAATCCTTCAAATTTTTACTTGAATTAGTATTACTGGATCCTTCCAGTGCTGGAGAAGGTCTAATTTGAAATCCTATTAAAATTTGTAGATAATAATTTTAATATGATTCACAGCAACTTGATGTATCGTTGTTGCATTGATATTGTATTTTCCAGCACTTAGTATCATCAGACATGAAACAATATCACACAAAATGTTAATACAATGATACTATTCCATAATAATAATATGCATCATGATAGCATAATAATAAATAAACATTACATATATACAATAATGGTAGCATCACAATAATACTAGTTATGATTTGTCTATATAGACACAATTCTGGGAAAATTATATGTCACAAAGGCCTAGGCAGCAATGGATAATTCAGTTATTATTAAACATAGGTGTGAATGAAAATTCATTTAAATATGATGAACAAGTGATTTTTCATAAGTGTCAAATTCACTGAACTAGATAATAATACAATTATAAGATGAACTTTATTATAACAATATCTTGTGTTAATAGATGTACAATGAAGCAGAATTATTTTCATAGATTTTTGAAATTTTTAGATAAGTAAATACCAGAAATAAAATTAATTTTTTTCCCTGTAAAAAAAAGTTTTGCAGAATATATATATACATATTATATAGCAGAAATAGTTTTAAAAATTTTTAAGCAATGTACTTGAGGAATTATGATTATTATTAATTTCAAAAATTTCAAGAAATCATATAATAAAAACATGTACTGTACTAGTAATATTATATAAGAAGGACATTCATCTGAAAACTAGAATTTTGCCTGCTATGTGCAGTAATTTAGCAGTTTGGTTTTAAATACTAGTGTATTGTTAAGGTTCAATGATGTCTGCAACAATAATGCAGATAGATGTGTGAAGGATATGGAGACGAGGAATTGTGGAGATGGAAAATGAAATATTACTTACGAGTTTTTCCAGCATTTTGGTGTTAGATGAGTGCAGCCATCTTCGTTTCTGTGGACTGTATTTCATTTTGTTTTTATTGATAATGTTCATTATTTAACTTAGTTTATTGTAATATGATTTCATAATTGTTATTATTGTAATTAATTAACGATGAAGGATGTTTTTTTTGAAGTTGAAAAAAAAATAAGATTGTAAAATGTAAATTTGAAGCGTAGTTAAATTGTGTACCAATAGAGGGAGTAGAGAGGATCCCGTCCGGATGATGTGACTGTTTGTTTGTCAAGATTTTGTGCCCAGCTGGACATTTTATTTTAGATACAGGACGGGGATCGTTAGTAACTTGAAGTTTTGTAAGTTCTCTTTAATTATTATACTAATAAAGGAGTTTTTGATGGAGTCTTTGTGTAATGCAGTATGTTTCTTCTTGGATTGGGTAAAAAGAAACGAATTTCATGTGGATATAGCATTTTGGTCGACGCCAAGAATAGAAGTAAGAGGGAGGGGGACAGGTCAGAACTCGAGGGAGGGCCCGGAAATATTTCCGGACTTTCCAGATGTATGCTTGTAATTATAACCAGCAAACAGTTATCAAAAATGAAAGAACGCTACTTGTGCAAACTTCAATTCCAAAGATTTAATTGTATTCATTCACAAGAAATCAAATAATTTTCTATATAAATTATTTATTTTACATAGAAAATTATTTGATTTCTTGTGAATGAATACAATTAAAACTACAGAAATTTCACAGAGACTATCTATACAGTTTTAAGATAGAACAATAAAAAACATAAAATTTGCAAATGGCATACATAATTTAAAAACATGCAAAT
The DNA here is from genome assembly GCA_000484575.1 of Olivierus martensii. Lineage (NCBI taxonomy): Eukaryota > Metazoa > Arthropoda > Arachnida > Scorpiones > Buthidae > Olivierus > Olivierus martensii. The sequence continues at coordinate 42,507 of AYEL01087668.1, forward strand.
ATGCACTCAATAATGAAAGAAGATATGATTCAATATCCATCATAGTAACATCAATCAACACTGATCTTGCTGAAAGGCTTATCTTTGCAAATTAATATCATTAGTAGTCTATTATAGAAACAACTTTATTATATATATTAACTAATACAATTAAAAGGAAGAAATGAATTTCGTCATTTTAGATGTCACCAATCTCCTATAAATTCTCCTATTGGTGATGAAGAATGAATAAATAGTTAGAACAAGGATTGTAGTATTAAAATTCAATCTGTTAATTAAAACGAGTTACATAGCAATATCAAGTTGGATGGATTGACAGGTTTCATGTTTCCAAGCATGCATTATTATTCTAAATCTGGAATTGATCTATATTTCCTTATAGTTGAATTTTAATATTAGCATTTTTCTCAACTATGTATTCGTTCTCCATCAATTTATAGGATGAATGATAATGTTTAAAATGATGAAATGCATTTCCTTCTCATAACTTTATTACCTAACATGTACAATAAAGTTGTTTCTACAATAGCTAATTAGTGTTATTTCAATCTCCATTTTTCAGCTGAGAAAATGATAGATTCTTGAAAATAAATCAATATTTTGGTTTTAACTTCATCTACTCATTTTTATCATTCATCCATTTTACATCTATAATGTTTACTTTTATTGATTCATTAATTATAAATTTCATATTAATGGCATTATGAAAATTACTATTACTACTAACACAAATTATTTGATTTGTAATTAAATTTTGGTAAAAACTTATTGAATCCATCTTGATCAGAGCAATTTCATTTTAAATTTATTAAACATCATTTATATGTATAAATTAACTATAAAATTTACAATCTATCAATATATAAAAATATTGTAATTCATTGACTTTTCCAATTATTTATATACAATTCCAAAAATTAAAAATATATTAAAATGACTAAAATATTTACTATATATTTATCTCTCATTATATTCTAATCATACATAAATTAATCCTTCATTGTCATTAAAAAAAAGTAAAATACCTGTTCAATTTGTTTTAAAGTGGATTGTTCAAATGCAGTAAAAGAATTTTTATTTAATTTATTTGATGCAACCTTTGTTTTTTCATTCCACTTTTGAATTGTAGAATTCCTATATTTATATATAAAAATAATATATATGAAATAAATCTGAAATTATTATTTATATATAGTGTTTATTTTTTAATTTATAATACAAAGGGAATGCATGAAATGATTATTATCTAACAACAGAATTTACATTTTTTCATTTATAATATAGCAATTTAAAATTTTAAAATAATAATTGTCCATTTGAAAATAAGTCATATACAAAACAATATTGCTGGTTTTTAATATACTATACAGTACATTCTTTCAAATAACAATGTTTAAAATCCATTACTTGTATAATTATTTAATTATAACTAGCCAATTAGCAGGAATTAATTTATTTACAGATATGTTGGTTTGATAAAATTCAAAGAAATGTTTTCGGAATTCTTATATTCCCTCTTCAGCTTTATCTATCAAAATTAATTCTATTCCAATTCATTGTTGTTTAAATTTAAAATTGAACATAATTAAAAATAATTAAAGCTTAGGCAATAAAAGATTATATAGCAGTGGAGAATAATTCACATCAATTTATTTAACTAAGAACGAATGTTTTTGGCCTTCATCTCGACCATCCTCAGGTTCACAAACTTAAGCGCGTACTCATTCGTTCTTAGTTAAATAAATTGATGTGAATTATTCTCCACTGCTATATAGTGCTTTTATTGCCTAAGAATTAGTTTACGTTTTAATTGTTAATACGTAAACTAATACGTAATACGTTAATTAGTTAATACGTAAATGGATATAATTAAAGCACATGCCATAATAACCTGATTTTTAAAAAGTTTTTTAAATGTTATAATGTTAATAAATATGAAGAAAAAAAATGTAAGTAAATTAATTCCTGCTAATTGGCTAATTATAATTAAATAATTATATAAATCAAAGTAAGCAGTGAATGAAAATTTAGAAAGTCCATTACTTGTTTGTAGAAAGTATAATAGAAATAATGAGCACTATTAGCAGTAGTTTGAAAGACATTTAATCAAAATATTCTAGTACTTTCAACTAATATATATTAGTTCATATTAGTAAAATACTATATACTTTGATTAAATGGTTTTTCAAACTACTTCTAATAGTGTTCATTATTTCTATTGTACATTCTTTCAATATTCATAAAAAAAATCAATTTTTATTTTTTTTTTAATTTTTTATACCAAGAGAATTTTAACATTAAATTTTTTCTTCTTTTTCTTATAAAGAAAATTACAATTTTTTCTACTAGGAAAAAATCAGTTACGTCCAAAGCAATCAAATCTATCAGTTCCCTGGAAAGCAACAATATGCTTAACTTTAAGAGTTAATCCATTCTTGGAGAAAACTCATAAAGCAAGAATTCATAAACTAGGAATTAATTTCCTATAGATATAATGTTAAAAACAAGAATTCTGTTTTTGAAAAAAATTTGTCAAAATAATATTAAGTAAAAGGTCAAGGAAACAATAGTTTATGACTAAACAATGATTTATTTATCTAAAAATAAGAAATATAGTCTTTAAAATCAAGTTAATTATAATTAAAAAAATATCATGTAATATTAAAGAATTTTTATTCATCACCATCATCATCATCATCAATAGATAAGATGAAGAGCTTTCATATAAATAAATTACTGTCTTAGGCACAATCTGGGAACGAGTCATCATCAACAGATAAGATGAAGAGCTTTCATATAAATAAATTACTGTCTTAGGCACAATCTGGGAACGAAAATTATTTATATAATTATCCAATGAAACTATGGCAACAAAGGCCCAGCTATTTCTGTTTTTCAGTCCATAGTTTTCATATTTCTAACATACCTAGTCTTTATTTTTTGATGTAACTGGTCATCAAGTACACATCTTGTTTCAGAATTTCTCTGTAACAATTCAGTCTGAACATCAATCAATAAATCCAATAATTTTTTAATTGAAGTGTCACCTGTGAAATATTAAAATTTTGAAATAAATAAGTTTTTTATTGAGGTTATTTTTCAAGTAAATAAAATTTTTAGAGAATATCATGTTTATAAAAATAAGTTTCAGCTAATAGAAATTTTTTGGAAATACAGTACCTTAATTAATTTCAGAACTTGATTTTATTTATTTATTTAGGATATTTCCATTATTAAGACTTCAATTAATTTTTTATATATTTATTTAGGGAAACAAATAAGTTATTAAAAGTTGCAATGTTAATTAAAATCAATAGCACAGTTTTTCAATAAAAAACTTTTTCTTTCATTTCAGAGGAAGAATGCTCCATTTTATTAGTTTTGAATTTTGAATGTTTGTCCTTTCATAATTTAATTTTAAACAAAAAACAGTAATACATTTTTACAAATAAATAAAAATTAAAACCAATCAAAATATCAAAGCTATATTTTCCATATACTAATTAGTCAATTCTCGTTATTCATGATAGATATGTTCTGTAAATTCTTTGTAAATACTGAACCATTGTACCTATGGGAAATACAGTAGAGCATTGATATCTCAAATCTTACAGGAACAAAAAAAAATTTGATATAAAGAGTTTTTTAGATATCAAGGTTCAATTTTAAATAAAGATTTTTATGTCAATAATACATACCATAGTTTTTAATGTTATATAAGACATCTTTTTTCTCCATGAAAATTATGTCTAAATACTTCTGCATCTTACTAAAGGATAAAAATATCAATGAATAAACACGATCATATTAACAAAAACCTATCAACAATTAGAAGGGAAAAATAGAAAACGAAACTACTGTACGGCTTGTTCATTATTCTGAGCATGCACAAAAAAGTTTCTGTTCTGGTTATCGGTAGCACATTTACGTTCATTTGTTAAATTTAAATCCTTTATTTAGACTCTGAAAACGAGGGAAAATTCATAAATATTTTTAATTTCTGTAATATAAAAATTATAAACTAATTTGAGATAGCAAAAGTTTTGAAGAAAATACTTCAAGATAACTATTGAAATTACATTGGTTTAAATGCCGAAAGTGCACGGAAAAATTTTTTCCACACATCAAGGGTTTTGAGATAGAGAGGTTTGAGATAACAAGGTTATTTTTTTCCACATATCAGGGGTTTTGAGATAACAAGGTTACACTGTATTTTATTACTATATTTATGTTTTTTCTACATATCAAGGGTTTGAAATAATAAGGCCACTGTATAGAGTTAGGTTCCTGTGAATTCTTAACAATTTTTATCCTTGCTTTGTGTGTATTTTTCTGCTTAAAAGACACCTTATTTAATGTATATTACAGTAATTACAAATAATTACAGTATATGCAGTGTAAAGTACTATATACAGTACAGGTAGGCCTCGATTAGTGTGAGTTCGAATAATGCGATTTTGATTAGTGTATTCAATTGTTAAAGTTTTATTAATTCATAAAATAATTTGAATTGTAGTTTATAATCTATAGCATACAATACTCATAATAAATAAGTATAACAGTATATATGAGTCTCAACTTGCATGAATTTGAATTTGGTTTGGTTATAAAAATTTGAGAGGAAGAAAGTTCATATATATATTTGAATTTGCATAAAAGAATTTGAAAATATAAGAATTGAGTATTATTTTTAATTGAAAAAGTGGTCTTCAAAAGTTTCAAATTGAATTTTAAAAACTAACAAAAATTAAAATATTTGTAATTAAATTTAAAAGTAAAATATTTATCAAATACCCAGGAGGTAATGGTTGAGGCCTTTCCCAAGTGGTGCTCCTTGTATTATGATCAACATAATACTTCCGATTATATTGATCGAATCTAACTTCCCATCTGAAATTAATAAAACATAATTTTAATTTGCTAAGATTTTCTGTGTAAAGAATCAACAGAAAATATTTATTTAGCATAAATTTTATTCAATTAAACCAAATAATGGTTTTAATATAAAACAAATTTGTTACAGTTAAGTATCAAGGGAGCATCAGTTATATATATTAAAAACTCTTTTTATTATTAAAATAACTTGTTAACATTACTAAAGATGATGTGCACTTACTATTTAAATATGAATTACTGATAATTTTCTTTAAATATGAGATTCAGTGATGTAGCATTTTTTCAATGATAAAAAAATTTTCTACAGTTTAAGAAAATTTATCATTATTTTTAATAAACTTCAATTTTCAAAAGAAAATGTCTTTTCCATTATTAAGAAATTGTTGTATAGGAACTAAGAGTGTAATATATAAAGTTCAATCATTTTGATCTCTCTTGTTTTTCAAACCACATTCAAAATTAATTCTGTTTATATATAAATAAGCACTGAATTAAATTTTTACATTTATATATTGTATTATTATATTATATTAAAAAATATAAAAATATAATATAAATTTTATTTTATTTTATCTTTATCAGAAAATCTGATCACAATAATCAAGGAATATTCCTAAAGCATAATGTTCACAGAATTTATATCAATATGTAGATTATTAATTGATGAATAGAGTATTAAGATCTATTATTTCTTCGAAAATTTCAACAGGTTTTTATTTAATTTTTTAAAATGCTAATTATATAGTAAATAAAATCTTATTTTTGATGAGTGTTTGATGTTGTAGGATGTTGATGTGGCAGCTGACACACTGTTTTCCTGAATTGTGTTGAAAATTGCATCAGCCTTATCTGCGTTGTTTTTTGCCTCAGATCTACTAAAAACTTGGCATAAGGTATAAATGCACCGGAAGTTAGGTGCTAACATTGAGGATGCATTCAAGCATAGGGTCACATTCTTCTGTGGGACTTGCAGATGATATGAACAGGCTTTTGGCCTATGGTCTGTGTAATGAGCAAGGAAAGGTAATGAGATTTTTCCAGCAGAATGACATAGATTATGTTTGATAACAAATAACTTTCTTTATTTGAGAGAGAGAGAAAGAGAGAGGGTTTACTTTAGTAATAATATATTTGCCACTCAGCAGGAGTCTGCGAATAAGTGTGAAAGCACTGCAGAAACTTTGTGGTTACAAATAAATTTTTGTGAACAGTCGAATACATGAATGCAGAATCCATGAATAACAAGAAATCAACTGTATTAGTGAATAAAGTCAATTATTATAAATTGTGAAAAAATTTTTTAAGCAGCACTAAGAAAAGGTAGTGACTTTTTAGAAATGACATATATTTATAGTGAGGTGTGAGAAATATTTTCATGTGATTCTAAACAGCCAAACTTCCCCTAGCAGTTTATAGATGGCACCACCTTAGCTTAAATTTAAATTAATAATTATTAATCCAACAGATGGTGGCACTGTAGCGTAAAATTAAAAATTAATTATTAATTTGGCAGTTAATTCAAAAAATAAACTGCTAGGGGAAGTTTGGCTGTTTAGAATCATTTGGATTGTGTATAACCCCTTAGAATTGTTGATTTATGATTGATATTTTCATGTAATCAAGTGGTCTCAAATTCCAATTTTGTGTGGGACAAATGTGCAATTCAAAAGGAAATGAGGAGCTGAATATTTTTAAACAAAATTACAATGAAAGGAAAATCTTTATTTGTAATTACTTTCGTTTTTTAATTATAAAGATATCGAAATAACATTATATAATTATGAGAATATAAAACAGTTTTTTCTTTTATTTTTTCTACTACCTGACATCTGATGACGATGTGAATCTGCTAAAAATTTGCAACTTTGAGACAAATTACTGGAAACTATCTTCATCAAAGATTGTTGATGTTCATCAGTCAATCAATTTCTTTTGTTAGATTTATCAATTTTCATCTGTGAATTGGTCACATATGTTCGTACTCCTAAACAATGTAATTATTTTCATGGCAAAAATTTTTTGAGTGATTATTCATAGATGTACAGTAACAAGAATGAAAATGGGAGTAGTTACTGATAGTATTGCACAGATTGAAAGCAGCATGTTTTAAAACATTACATTGTTATTTTATTGATGTTAAATTTGTAATAATTTTCCGACTGTAATATGTATTTAAACAAATAGCTAAAACATCTTCACAGGCTTTACAAAACTGCTTTGCAAGTGGATACGGCCCATGAGCTGTTAATTTGAGACCACTATCTTATGACACTTAGATAAACTGACTGGTGAATTATGCCTGATTCAAAAGGAATGCTTCCCAAAATGTTGTTCTCTTAGACTTTTATCTCTGGGGTTGATTGAAAGAACTGATATATGCAAAGAAGATTCAGAATTATTCACATCTACAAAAACATACCTTAGCTTGTTTACAGATCATGCCTGATATCAGTGAATAGCTTCTTGTTCTAAAATCACCAAAAATCTTGGGGAACATTATCTCAGGATTGGGTTAAGCACCAGTGCATCTTTCAAAACATGAAACATATTGAACATATTCTGTAGATACAAATTTATCCTATCTTATCAGACTCATAGATATTCCACAGTTTTAACTGACAGAGTACTCAATCTTCATAATGTGTGAACTTGGCTATTTTAATTCTTCAATTTATACAAGATCTGATAACATAATTCAGTTTAAAATAATTTTACATTCAACTTAATATCTTTTTAGAATGGAGTAAACTAGATACTAACGTAGCATGCTCACATTATTCAATTATATTCTGCAAAGCTATTAGAGTCAACACAAAGCCAACCTCTGTTTTATAAACTTTTAGTCGGATTTCATATTAAATATTTGCCTTAATTAATACAATAAAAATATAACAACATATTATTATAAAATAATAAAAATATTGATTATATTTTTGTATTTATTTTAACTTATAAATTATTCATTGCCTATCTATATCTTCCAATATATGATATGCTGAATATTTGACCATGAAATAACAGGATTCAAATGACAAAGGCAGTACAGTTATAGTCTTGTCAAAGTATTAAAAAGTCATTCAAATGTTTTATAAAAAATCATATTTAAATATTTTTAGAATTTTTTATATTCTACTTTTATATATATATAATATATATATGATATTCAAGATATGATATGGAAATCATCATAAAATATAAATTTTGAAAGGAAAAAAAAAAAAATTTACAAATTATTATATAATATCACACAATCAAGTACTTTAATTTCTAACAAAAATTAATTAATGAACAAATTTTAGAATTAATAAACATAAAAAATGCTAATATCAATTAATTTTTCTTCCCTACTAATATGCATATTACTTAAAAAATTTTAAGAAATAAATAAATGAATAAAATTTCATCTAATAATAACAGACTTACTCACCATATTACAGTCAAAACAGTCAAAGTTTTGAAGGGGATAAAATTAAATTAGTATACCTGATGCTAAATTAAAATAAACAATTAGAGTAGCAAATTACAAGAATTCAGCTTCATTACAATACACTGAAATGAATATTGAAGCAGAATATTATCTCTGCATCATCAAAGTATTAATAAAATTCATATCAATGAAATAACAGTATAAATATAGTTTTTTCTTTAAAATTAAATTAATTATTTTTAACAAACCTTGTTTTGTGAAATTATTGTATTCACTATTTCCTTCTTCACAAAAGCTGTTAAAAGTATCTGGTTGGGGAAGTTTATTAGCAATAAGTAAAAGTTTTTGCAACTTAATTCTGCATTCAAGAAAACAATCCCATAAGCCTAGAAAATATTATAAAATAATTTTAAACAAGAATAGTAATTATGTATTAATAGGTTGTTCTCTACTTATAAACTTAACACATTCCTGAAATTTATTTACAAATCAAAAATTTTTATTTTTGTTATTTTCTAATCATTTTATTACATAATGGTAAACATTTATCTTTAAATTCACTTTATTTGAATAAAATAAAATAAAATGTGTGACTAATGGGTCTACGAAAATAATAAATGAATGTAGCTCTATGCTTTATAGAAAAATACAATTATTTTATGCTTGTCATATTTATATAAATTGTAAATATATAATTTAATTATATTCTGAGAATTTAAGATATTTGTGGCCAATAATTGTCCACTGAGGGAGTGTTCTCTCCTCTGTTGTGGTGTCTTGTGGTAAATGATCTTTAATTACACTCAATGGAAAGAGTTTCTTCAATTTTGTTTATGCTAATGACATAACATCATTGTGATGGAGAAATTTCCCAGAACTGCATCTAAAAATGTTTCAGACTGCTCTCAAAATCTAAATGATGTGACAGGGTTGAATTAATTATTAATCTGACAAACTATTAATTATAAAAGATAAAATTAATAGTTACCATTACTGTCTCCATATAAAAATATATTTTAATATTATAAAGCTTTTTGGAGCATCATTCTTCGGCATAAGATTACAGTTATCTATTTAAGTCAAGTATCTTGGTATTATATTAGACTTCAAAGTGCATACAAATTGTTATGAAAGTCTTGAAGGTCCTCTAAATTTGTAGAGAAATTCTGGGTAAGATGCAGGGAATGGAACCAAGATTGCTACATTGGACATAGCACCATGGTTGTGAGATTTATCATCTTGCTGCCAGCATTTTGTGGCAGAAAGTTCTTTTAAAATACATGCAGCACTAAGCTTGAAAAAAATTGAAATAGCCTATCAGCATCACAGGAACTAAAAGGAATACGTCTACTTGCTTTTGATATTCTCTTGGGCATTCTCCCTTGCATTTATATATTGAGGTTAATGCCCAGGAGAGTTACTATAGAATCCATTGTAGTGAAAGAATTTTGGACTAAGGGAAATATTTGTCCCTTCAATGGGACAAAATACAGTCACATTTTAGAGATAGATAAGGATCACATGATGACCAATTTCAGTTTCTTCATAACTTTACTATTGTTTTCTCCAGCATCAAGAATGAAACTGATGAAATTATTCAAAAAGTTTGGGCCTGACTATGATATGAATCCAAGATCATAGTTCAAAATCATGATTTTAAGCTATTCAAGTAATTGCACTTTCAGAAGGAATTGTTTATCATATATAATAAAGGAATAAGCATGTGAAGTCCATGTTTCTGCACATGTGCGAACCAGATCAGAACTCCTGAGACCGGAAGTGTTGCCATTACTATTTTCTTTTGCTTTGAATCTTTAATCGCGTCTTTTAGAAAATTAAATCCTAATCTCATTATAAATTTTGTTTTAAATTAGAGTTTGCTTTCTATTTATCCATTCATGGTAGCACTTAAGTAATATTTCATTTATTTCAGAAATTATTTTTATTTTAAGATTATAATTATTAGGCAAGATTCGAAATTACCTGCCACGAGTTTTCGTGACACTATGGTTATATACAGTTATATGGCAAAGGATTAGATGGTTACATGTCAAGATGATTTCATTTCAGTACATCCATTGGTACATCTGTGAAGAGGTTAACTCTGACCTGTCCTATTTTATTTTATTATGCTCTTTTATTATTTATCATTATTTTCAATATTATCTAACATATTATATTTTTGTTTTAAGAGTTGACTTTCTTCCACATTCTCCATCTCAATATTTCGCAATCACATGTTACAGACGGACATCCATCTTCCAGATGAGCTTTCTCGGGTAATGGCGTCATCATCTATTCTAAATAGGTTTTACCACTGATCCGATATGAGAAAATAAGAATGCTCTCATATTGATGTTTTGTTCGTATATAATTAAATTGTAAAGAGGATGAAATGAATTGCTTATATATAATGAATTTGTATCGTTTTTGTACTTCTATTTTTGATATAAATTTTTTAAAATCACTTATGCCATTGATTCAGTTAATAAAGGGATATAAATACATTACCTGTATATTAAATTAAAGTAGCATCTATTTCTTATATAATTTGTAATTTTTTTTTCATTATTTAACTAATAGGAATAGGGGTTTCTTAGAATTTGAAAACATGATTATTTTATCAAAATTTTATATTTTTTCATGCGCTTATATTTAGTGAATTTGTATCGTTTTTGTACTTTCTATTTTTGATATAAATTTTTTAAAATCACTTATGCCATTGATTCAGTTAATAAAGGCTCACGATTAGTCAATAACTTTCATATGTACAGATAATTCTTGACTTACGATATTTCAAACTTGGCTGTTTTCATAGCATTTGTTTTATTACAAATGTAGAAAAGGGTTAGATAGAATTCAATTTCGGATTATTTTATAACCAAGACCCAGGATCAAATCTGAACAATTATATATCATATCTTAACAGGATTCAATATTCCATTTGCTATTACTACTACTAAAATTATTATTATTATGAGATATTTTTGACTTATGATGGGATTATCAAAGTATAATCTCATTATAAGCCAAGAATTATTTGTACACTAATTTTACATTAAAATTCTATTTTATATTTGTTAAATTTATTATAAAGTTGTATTGTGCTATAATAATGACAACAGACAATCAATAAACATCAAATATTTTCAACTTGTGACTGTATTAAATTCTGATTAGACAGTTCGAACTGAACCATGTCTTAAGTCCGAGATTATCTATATATTAAAATATTTTAGTGAAAGAACAGAGGCAGACAGTAAACTTATTCTGTGTGTGTACAAAATTATTAGCATTATTAGATAACAAAACATAAATAATTGTTTAAATTCTTACAATTCCTAAATTTCTCCAATCCAATAAATCACTCAAACGTTCAGTTCTGTTTCTCTGAATTATTCTCTGCCTTCTAGACAAACATGTGAAATCAAACATGTTCTGAAAATGAAACATTTGATTAATTAATGTAATCTATATCACATATGTGACTATATAAAAAAAATAATTTAAAATCAACATCAAAACAGAATTACAATCATAAATTACAAAAGTATCAAATTTGATTAAATATCTATTAATTCTCATATTAATGTACAGGGTGAAGAAAAACTTCATTGTAAAATTTTGTATACTGATAGGAGATGCTGTGTGTACTCGATGGTGATTGGCTAGCTTTAAAGGGTTATAACTTGAAAACGGTGCCATTTAGACTATATGTTCATTAGACATTTTCGACTTGTTTCGAGCTCTCCTATCACTACACAAAATTTTACGACAAAGTTTTTCTTCATCCTGTATAAACAGGAAAATATGTTCATTAGACATTTTCGACTTGTTTCGAGCTCCCCTATCACTACACAAAATTTTACGACAAAGTTTTTCTTCATCCTGTATAAACAGGAAAAGAGGTTTTAATGATATAAAATGATAGATATTTTTATACTATTTTTTTAATTAGCATTTTTTTAACAATCATATGACATCATCTGAAAAGAAAAATTAAGTTTTCAAATCCTTGCATCAGTCAAAAATCAATGATCTCATAGTAACCTTTAAGAAAATCTTGTAAATTTTTTTACAATCTCCTTTGTAATATAGCAATACCTCACATAATCCAGTTTCAAGTAGTCCGGATTGTAATTGTTAATAAAATATTTTTAATTTACTTTATTTTTTTAGAATAAATACGAAATGTAAATGTGCTTGCTACTTACTACCTATATATGACTCAAATAGCCACTATGACGAGCTGAGACAAGCAGGCGATTGCTTCAATGTTGCCAAATTTATCTGAACAAGTTTGATATAGTGCCTGCCTCTCAAGTGCAATGTCGTCAGTTGTTTACTGCAAACACTTAATTGAGTCATTGAATGGGAACGAATACTGGGCATATCGGCATTTGCGACATCAGCCCGCGGCAGCCTAGTTCAAGTGGGAATCCGCCTTTACGCAGAACGCCGCTCTGCGTTTGGCATGGCCCCGAGTGGCCGACTTGGAGAAAGCGAATGTGTTCACCTGCTGGGCGAGCCCTCTATCTATTCGTCTTTATGGGCTCGGATCCACTTTCTGTCCCTTCTATTGTAAATATTTATAAAAAGATTTTAATGTTTAATGCGTATGAAATAATTATTAATGACAGAATTTACAATTTAAAAAAAAATACATGTGAGCAAATCGAAAATTTCTTGGAACCAATTATAATGTTTCCCATAGGTTACGTAACTTGAATAGTCCGGTAAGAAAGAGGAACCAATTAAACGGAGTATGCAAGGTATTGCTGTATTTTAAATTATAGATTAGACAAAATACAAATCTCAGTTAATAATCAAAATATTCAATGTTTGATCTTATTAAATCTCTCAACACTTTGATAAAACAGATTTACGAGTCATGTTTATTTTTTATAAAAAGTTATAATTTATTATAACGGCAATAATATACAAAAGATTTATTTATTTATATTAAAATATAATGTTAACATATAATCAATATTTGAAAATATATTAATATACAAACGATTTATTTATTTATATTAAAATATAATGTTAACATATAATCAATATTTGAAAATATATTCTTAGTAGAATAATAAGTATATTTTAACCCGTTTATGAGAATAAAATGTTCCTGAAAAATGCTTGTAAATTGGGGACTAAATCATTGATTTAAATAGTAAAATTTATAATGTATTTCGGAGCTCAAAAACATCATTTGTTTTCATCGAAATGTCCTAAATTATTATAAATTTATATAAATAATGAACATTAATTATTGAAATTATTTAATTTTCATAATAAAGCCTTAAAATGCAAAGCAATTTTATTATGGAAAATCCTTAATGAATAAGTTTGTGTTCCAACCATGCAGATTGTAAAGTAAAACTATCATTTATCATCTGAAGAATCTAAGACTTCATGGTACGTCTTTTAAAGAGCTTGATCTTCGTGTCAATCTCATTCTTGAAGGCTTACCAAATCAGTATGGAGTCTGCAGTAGATCCTTGAATGGTTTGCTGTTTAATATCTTCTGATTGGAAAGTGACAAATTAGAAACGAAAAAAAATGTTCCCAATAGAAATCAAATATTTGTGTTATTTAGCAATTACAATTAAATATTTCTTGCATAAAAATGCAGCCATCATAATTCTCTATGAACACTATAAGAATACTTTATATAATGCAACGCTAATTACATAATGGATAATATGGATTCATTATAGGTGATTTATAATTTTTTCCTGAAGATTTTATCTTAAAAAAATTTATAAATGCTGTACTATATCGTACAATCATTATAATGATGGGCTGCAATGATGTCACATCTCTTGTTTTTAGCATTTACATTTACTCTCTTACAACATACAACATTTTCATTAATTTTTGTAAATCCACAAACTATGGACACAAAAATACACATGTAAATTGCAATCATTGAGATGTTTATAATATTACTATTTTTCGTTTCACTTTCTTCCTAATATAATAAATGGAATAATTTGACAGCTCTAGCAAGTGAAAAAACACAAAAATCTAACTTTATTTCTATAGAACTTTTGGCTTAATCAAGCCATCATCAGCGGTTGATTTTTTACGAATAAGAATAAATCATTAAAAAAATTTAAAATTTTTGAATGTATTCTAATGATTTATTCTTATTCGTAAAAAATCAACCGCTGATGATACGTAGATATTCGATTGGAATAATTTGACAGCTCTAGCAAGTGAAAAAACACAAAAATCTAACTTTATTTCTATAGAACTTTTGGCTTAATCAAGCCATCATCAGCGGTTGATTTTTTACGAATAAGAATAAATCATTAAAAAAATTTAAAATTTTTGAATGTATTCTAATGATTTATTCTTATTCGTAAAAAATCAACCGCTGATGATGGCTTGATTAAGCCAAAAGTTCTATAGAAATAAAGTTAGATTTTTGTGTTTTTTCACTTGCTAGAGCTGTCAAATTATTCCAATCGAATATCTACGTAATACGTTACGAATATCTACCGTAAGCCTACTTACAGTCCTGTGTTAATACCAGCTTGGTCGGTTGACCCCATGCCTTATAAGCTGGCGGCATTCAGATCGTTGTTCTCTAGGGCACTTACACACATCACTAAATGGGATGATAGGCTAGTGGAACTAGATTATATATTTACCCAAAGGAAAAAATTTGGCTACAAATATAAAGTGTTAAATGGTCTCTGGAAAAAAGTCTCTGAATATATGTCTAATGGACATCGTGGCACATCATCCAGACAGCCCAGGGTAGACCCCCGTCCATTCTCTGATATTGTTTATGATGTTGATTTATATAAAATATTAAATAGGGCTCTAAAACAAGGTAATTACAGAATGGCATGGAAAAGAGGTACAAAACTTCTCAATAATCTTAGGAAAAGATGTAGTCCCTAAGGATAGAAAAGCTGGTGTCTACTCTATCCCTTTGCAGGTTAACAGTAACAACCAAACACTATTATATAGGTAGCACTGCTAGAAATCTTATTAAGAGGATTAACGAGCATAAAAACGATGTTGCTACGGGAAAGATGAACACCTCTCTGGCTATTAAAGTTTACGAACAGGATGTGGCGTTAGATTGGAAGAATATGAAGATGCTAAAAACAACATATAAGAGACCTGACGACTCTTGAGGCCATAGAGATTGAAAAAAGGGCTCATAAGCACGATACTGTTACGGCCGTATTCTCAATGATGAATTAATTCTCAGACCAAGATCACTCCTATTTTTCGTACTCTCCATAACAAATTCCGTGAATTAATCTCCATCTGCGAAAGGTTATTTAACCCCTCCCCGATAGAAGCGAGTTAAATAACCCCTGGTAGTTGAAGATTAATTCACGAAATTTGTTGTGGCAAATACGAAAAATAGAAGTGATCTTGATCTGAGAATTAATTCGTCATTGAGAATACGGCCGTTAATGACTCTGGCCCAGTATCTTCCAAGATCATGGAAGTGGTGTGCTGCCAATAAAATGTAATGAACCTTGGTGTTAAGCTAGTATCTTCCAAGATCATGGAACTGGTGTGCTGCCAATAAAATGTAATGAACCTTGGTGTTAAGTTTGTCATGCCATTGGAAGCCTATGTCATTGAGAGACTTCTTTTATTGACTACTGTTATTGGTATACAAGGTAAATGTGGTGGAGACGACAGAAGACGTGGATTATTGCACATTTCTACTATAGACATTTGGAGACGAGAGAAGACGTGGATTATTGCACATTTCTACTATAGACATTTTAAGAATATGTATTTATCTATGAATTTTAAGTTCCTTATTGTGTTATTCTTACTTATTATGATTTTATTTTTATAATATTATTTTTTGTGTCCTTGTTATATTTCTATGTCATTAATTCTATATATATGATTTAAATTCTGTAATATCTTTAATAGTGTAAACATAATGCGCTTGTATAACTGAAAAAATTTTTTGAAATATTGTTCTAGTTATATTAATTGTTCTATTGAAGATATTTAAAATAGTATGTAGTTCTAAACTGAAAGATGTTCTATAACTGAAACTTTTTCAAATATTGTTCTTGTTCTGATAAAGATTTTGTACTTAGAGTAGAAATGTACTGAAGAGGGACCAGTCTTGGCAGAAATGAAGAATGAAGGCACAGTATCAACACCTATTAAGTCTTTGAAATGAAAAGTTGTGAAAGATTGTTTAAGGTATGACGATTTTACTAAATCTGTCATTCACATAGGCTGTTTGAACTTTTGTTTTTTTTTTTCTATAGATTCAGTATGTAGCAAGTTGATTTCTACATATTTGGTCCATTTACAATCATTGAGAAACACTGCTAAAATTAGGCATAAATTCAATTTCGCTAGTTTGCAGTGAAAGGGATGATATACAGTCTATTTTTGATTTCAATTTGAAATTGCGTATTGTTTTTTTGTGTTCCAACATTCAGTTCTTGGATAAAAACAAGTTTTTTTCTTCAATAGAGGAATGTGAAAGAGAATAAAAACTTTTTATTAATAAATTTTTTTGGGTATATGTTAAGGAACAATTGTTTTCTAGCAGGTAAGATTACAGATTTTGTAAAGGGAGCAGAAAATACACAAACTTTGCTTTCTGAACTTTTTTCTGTATTTAAAGTTGATATTGTTAAAAAGAAAAACGTTCTCATTTTTAATGAACAGCTTTGAGGTATCCCTCGCTATATGCGTTTTTGTTATAACGCAATTTTAAAAAGTAAATTAACTTTCTTGAGATATTACAGGTATCCCTCGCTATATGCGTTTTTGTTATAACGCAATTTTAAAAAGTAAATTAACTTCTTAAATTAAAAAATATTGTTTTAAAATTCTCATGTGGATGAACTGCTTGAGTATCACTCATCAGAGCTAAACTAATGAAGAGTTTCTGGAAATAGAAAACAATATGAATGATGAAAGTCAGGAGCTCTTTGTTGCTGTGCCTATCAGACAACTTTCAACAAAACAAATGACTGAAGTTTTTAAACATATAGACAGTGCTGTCAAAATAATTGAATAAAATGATCCTAATGAAACAAGAAGCACCAAAGTTGCGAGAGAAAATTAGAATTCTTTGGATTGCTGCCTGCCAGCTGAGTCTTGATTGTTTCATCAAAAAAAATTGAATAGCATATCATCCCAGAGACTTCAAGAGAGCAAGAGAATGATGATCCAGACTCACCTGACCCAGTCCATTCAACATTGAATTGAAGACTGTCAGAATTATGTAATATTTAGTTATTTATGACTTGTAATAATTTAATTCATTCATCCAACCATTCATTAATTAAAATTTGTGTGTTTTGTTTCAGTTTAAATAATTCATTCATTTGATCTTTTGTTCCCATGTGTAAAGTTTTCATTTTTTTATCCTTCTGAAGAAACCTCTATTCCTATTTCATCCATGCTAAATTCAACTCACTTTACATGATTTTGTGTTTTTTTTTTTGTAAGTTTGGTGGCTAAAGAGAATGCCCCTCTCCACTCAAAAAGAGTACTTTATGCTAAATTCAACTCACTTTACATGATTTTGTGTTTTTTTTTTTTTGTAAGTTTGGTGGCTAAAGAGAATGCCCCTCTCCACTCAAAAAGAGTACTAAGGGAGCTGAAATAGGAGAAGTAAGGAAAAAAATAAAATAAAGTGCAAAGTACCTATTAAACAAGACCTATATGTGATGACTAAAGCAAGTTATCTAAACCTACAGTGTAGGTGAATGGGAGCTAGGAAATTTATGTTGGTAAACAGCCAGATGGGCCTAAATAGTTAAAAAATTATAAAATATGTATAAGACCGTCATTTCTATTAAATTTTGTTCATTTTTATGTCATTGTGAATTATTTCAATACTAGAAATTCCCCGCTCATAAATGAGCGGAAATGTAGTATTGTAATCTAATCTTATAATACTTTATATAACAGTATATTGTATAATAATAGCTTATCTTGCAAATTTATTAAGCATTAGTTCAAACGTGTAGTAATTGCACGGGTCCCTTGGAGGTTGCACCCCACGGGGGCGCAGCCTCCAAGGGACCCACCCTACGGCCCCATTCCACGGGTTGGCCCGCGGGGCCCCATCCCCAATGGGCCCAGGCCCGGGGGACCCGGTTTCATCTCCCCCGTGGGCCCACAGCCCGTGGGCCCCGTGGGTGGGGCTGCACCCGCCTGGGATTAAGAAGCCCCCGTCAGGTAGGGGCCCACTCCAACGGGCCCTGGCACTTGGGGTCCGGTTTCATCTCCCTGGTGGGCTGCACCCAGTTTCATCTCCCCACGGGCACCAGGGTCCCAGTGGGATGAGGCTTCACCCCTGTGAAGGGGGTAGTTTACAGCAGGATGAATGGTTATAATTTCTTTGAGTGATAAAATATAAGCAAATTTCATGAGATATGTAATATATCACCATCGTAATTATGGATGTAGAACAGGCTTAACTGCAAATTCAACATAAAATTTCCTTTAAAATAAAATATTCAATGAAAAGGTATGATATAAAGATACTGATTGAACACAAATTGACACTGAACAGTATGCTGTATCATAATCAGTAATAATTCTTTTAGCTAAGTAATTCTGTAAAAATCCAATAATATTAATGCAGGTAAGTTATCTGTTGCCCCTTTCTTTAACACTTAGCGCCATCTACTGATATTTGTTGTCATAAAATAAAAATTCGGCCCCTAGGGCCCTAAAAAATGGCCACATAAAAAAGATCTGTTGTCGCAGATATCCAAAAATTAGACCTTTCTAACGATACCCTATTTATAGAAATCGGTCTTTGTCTGAAAAAGGGACTCCAGCCAGCCACGTTTGACTAATTATAATAACGAAAAAGGGACTCCAGCCAGCCACGTTTGACTAATTGATCTGTTGTCGCAGACATCTGAAAATTAGATCTTTCTAACGATACCCTATTTATAGAAATTGGTACAGTGGTTCGTCCGTAAAGGGACTCCAGCCAGCCACGTTTGACTAATTATATTATTTCAATATTAAGTAAAAATTACCCATACGCGCGTCCTTGAAGACGGAAGTACCAAGTGCGTTCTAACGGGTAAATAAAAATATAATTATTAAAATATATATATTATTCAAAATAAGCAAATAAATAGTTTTAATAATTATTTAATAAAAGAAAAAAATTAAATAGAAAGAACAAAATTTAAAACATTATTTCAGAGAATCAATTAATCGCTTTACGTGATTAATTGATTCTCTGAAATAATTGAAATACACCTGTATTATTAAATGAATATATACTTTTCTCTTTCCTTTTGTTAAAGAAAGTTATTTATTTTTAATTGATTTTGGAATGTAAGTCTCCTTTTTGCATTGGCTCCAGGTCTCCTATAATATAGTTTCACACAACATGGTGTTATTTGGAATCTATCTACTGTGTTATAGGAGGGATACCTGTATATATAAAATACATATACACACATTGTACTGTAAATATTGTGTGTCATGTCATATATATATTTATTTTACAAAATATTTTTCAAGTTCAAAAATTTTTCTTTAAAAATGGAAAAAATTTATTTTAGAAAGAAATCATCATTTTTCCCTTTGAGTTTATTCCCCAATCAACAAGGATTCAATTAGTGTGATATTTTTTGAAACACATTAGCTGTCCTGTATTATCCTCATTTTACACTGCTTTCCATCCTACTGTGGGTACTAAGCTGAAGAACACACACACATTGTACTGTAAATATTGTGTGTAATGTCATACATACATACATACATACATACATATTTATTTATTTTACAAAATATTTTTCAAGTTCAAAAATTTTTCTTTAAAAATGGAAAAAATTTATTTTAGAAAGAAATCATTTTTCCCTTTGAGTTTATTCCCCAATTCAATTAGTGTGATATTTTTTGAAACACATTAGCTATCCTGTATTATCCTCATTTTACACTGCTTTCCATCCTACTGTGGGTACTAAGCTGAAGAATATAGTTTAATGATAGGATGCTCAAAATTCAGGTGTGTGGAATCCAGATTTAAATCTAAGATAGTAAACAAATATACCAGAGAGTAAACAAATACCAAATAATCTTCCCATCTGTCAACACTAAAGGTCAAATGGATTATAAAGTACAATGATCAATGGCTGAGCCAGAACTCTTCATAAATTTTGAAGCACAAGATATACATTCAATCCAGGGTCTTGTGGATGGAAAGCAACCATTTCCACATGGCCAATCAGGCTAAATGTATACTAAAATCTGACAAAATATAACTAACGTGCGCACGCACGCGCGCACACACGCACAGAAGAAATAAATCACCACCATAAACTTTAATAAATATGAACATTTTCAAATTTAGAACATTGAGAATTTTCAAATTTTTTCATTTCCAAATTTCATTGAATTTCAATTTTCATTTTCAAATTTTTCATTGAGAAACACACTTGTATAGTGTTTATTGATGTTGGCATCCTTTAAGTATTACTTCATATTAGAAAGATATCTTATTTGACTTTTGAAACATTCACTCATCATAAATTTGTTAAAATGGGTTGTGAATCAAATTTTGATACAAAATAATGTTTGCTTGTAAAATCAGGGTCTCTAACTGGAATTGGCATGTACTTTAAAAAAAACACGTAACTGAGATTAAAAGTATAGGCATGCCTTATTTAATTCCATCTACTGATTCAGGATTATTTGTCTTGGAAATGTTTTTCTATAAATATGTTTTCAAGCTTACTAATCAACTTTTGATGCTTTAAGATGACATAGCATAACTCAATGAGCCACAATTTGTCCAATCTTTGCTATCAATATAATTTCAAAAGATGTCTCCTAATTCAGCATGTTTGAGATTACATAACAATGATGAGTATATTAAATTATTAAAATTATTAAGTAACTCAATATTTCCTTAATAAATTGATTAGAAAGAACAAATCATGATATATGAGAATGCATTTGCATTTCTATTCTGAAAACAGCAATACTAATTATTGCTGTTTTCAGAAATATTCACACAATATAAATTAGGAATTGCATATATTGAATTAAAATTTCTTATTTTGGAAATCTATGATTGTAATTTTGTTTTGATTAACTAGAAATCCCATATCGCATGGATATGTTTAGCCATTTACTATAATATAAAAAAATACAAACTTGAGCTAATTGCTGAACAGATTCTTCTGGACTTTTAAATCTCCTATCTATGATATATATTCCATAAGACATAGGATCAGCAACATGCTCGGCAATAAAACATCCAAAACCAGAGAGATTTGTTGTGACGCTAGGTATACCCATTACAGTACATTCAGCTAAAAAAAAATTAAGAATTAATTCTTATTTTATATATCTGACAAAATATTTCTCACACACGCACGCACACAAAGAAATAAATCACCACCATAAACTTTAATAAATATGAACATTTTCAAATTTAGAACAGAATTCTGTTTTATATATTAAAAATGATAATCTTTATTAAAAAATGTTTATTTTTCTGTTAAATTTTGAAAATGAATTTCTTACATTACAGTTTCTATCTATTTGATTAAAATAATGATTTATTAACTTTTATTATATTTCCTTGTCATTTGATATTTGCTTAGCTTGCTCCTGTATTAATTAGCCAAACAACATTAATATAGCAACATAATTAAAGTCAATTAAAAATTAAATACAATAAAGCTTAGAACTGCTAGCATATCAACTAGAATATCTAGCAATAGTAGAATTACATTAGAATCTCGATTCTATACTACAGAAAGAAATTCTAAATAATTGCTAAGTATTTCATTTTGATATTTCAGAATAGAGAATTCCTAACTTATGATAGTCTGACTTATGACAATCTGCACTTATGATAGTGATTATTTATGATGAAAACCATACTTATAAGGACCATCATTATCAATTTGATAATAATATTAGCCAATCAAATGGATGTTGAACTGGCCACTAGATGGAAGCATACTGTACTTCCATCATGGAGTAATTGCATTTAATTCTATATCCCATATCTCCAAATTTTTTTCAAGAGGGGTCCAGGCCCAGCATGTTCAATAATTTAATAAGAAAATGGCATTGATGTTCTAATTGATAATGATTATGGCATATATTATAGAAATCAATATATTCTCTATATACAATGGTGATTGGTTAACAAACTGTTCGGATAACGAACACAAATTTGGATAACAAACACTCCACTGAACAAACTGTGGGACCTGTGGACTGATAGAATGACAGGTCAGCTGAATGATCACATGGTAAAGCTGTGGCTTACCATTCTGGAGGTCCGGGTCCCAGTTCTCCAATTTTTCAGGAAGGATCCGAGCCCGGCCTGTTGAATCTCATCCTTCAACCATCTGGTTGACCAGCCTGTGATGAGCTCTATAAGTAGCTGCCACCAGATAAAAATATCTCACAAGGATATGCGTAAGATTTTAATGTTCAGATAACGAACACAAATTTGGATAACAAACACTCCACTGAACAAACTGTGGGACCTGTGGACTGATAGAATGACAGGTCAGCTGAATGATCACATGGTAAAGCTGTGGCTTACCATTCTGGAGGTCCGGGTCCCAGTTCTCCAATTTTTCAGGAAGGATCCGAGCCCGGCCTGTTGAATCTCATCCTTCAACCATCTGGTTGACCAGCCTGTGATGAGCTCTATAAGTAGCTGCCACCAGATAAAAATATCTCACAAGGATATGGCAGCTTAACTAACCTAATGAAATGACAGGCTTAACCTTTTGAATTCATGGAGATATGGATAAAGATGAAAAAACAGAAGTTTTTCTTGATTAAAATGAACTCGGAGACAACTTAAAACAAATCAAAGATTTATTAATTAAAATGAACTCAGAGACAACTTAAAACAAATCAAAGATTTATTAAGTTAGAGAGAGATTTTACAATTTTTGGTGTTAGAATGGCACCCATACCAAGTTAGTAAGAGAGAGATTTTACATTTTGGTCTTAGAATGCACCCATACCAAGATTGGTCTTAGAATGACACCCATACCAGGTTTGAGATTTTGCAACATTTTGGTCTTAGATGGAGACTCTTACCAGGATGAAGTCAATAGGCTTGGGATCTCTACAATAACAATGCTATTAATTACTTCTGAAAATCCTGAAGAAGAGAGAAAAGGAATCACATTGGACAGAGTCTTTAATGGAAAATAAACATAATAGATTAAAATGAAAGACTATGTATGTATATATTATGGTTATTACATATAAATAAACATAAATAAAAAATTATATAATTTCTTACTATGTTTTTTTTTTGGGTCTCCTAAACTAATTATTCAAATTCCCATAAAAACGTATGGTAAATCGATGATCGATTAATGAACAATTCGGGTAACAAACATTATCTTAGAATGGGTTATGTTATTATATTATAGACATATTAAATGTCTGGTTACAACATAAGAATAGTTTTTGCATTACAGAAAAAATTAAGAATAAATTGTATTTGTATATTGAAGAAAGCTCTACTGATATTTAAAAACAAATTTAATATTATGATTACTTACTCAATTGACACTTAACAGCTTTTCCTTTTTCAATTTCTTCACCAACATCAATATTGGAAAATTTCTGTACCATATCCATTTCTATAAATAAAAACTATTAAGAATTATTAAATATCCTGAAATAAAATTGATTATAATTAAAATGATTTACAAGCATAGTAATTAAAATCCATAAAAAGATACAGTTTTTTTTAATATCAAGTATTCATTAGGCTCCAAATTTTAAAGATTTTTTATTCAAGGCACAATAATTATAAACAAAAATTTATTATATCTAATTTATTCAATAATAATGGTTTTTTCAGCTTATTTTCCAAAAAAGAGTGAAACTTTTAAGATCACTATGCTCTCTGTGTGCCAACCAGTAATAACTTTTGAGTTTTTTAGTAGATACATTATAATTACTTAGGCTCTAATTAGATTTTATTACAACAGAACCTACAAAGGAAAATATATAAAACAAATATTAAAAGATCAAATGATCCTTAGTAAAATAAATTTGAGTTAAACTGTAATTAATAATAATTTTTAAATAAGGATACTATAATGCTATCTATCAATTGATTTAATGATTAAATTAAATTAAATTTAGGATAACTTAGTCTAAATTTATTTTAATTAATGGAATTAAATCAACAGTGGATATCAATCGTGGTTTCTGGTGCTTTTGCTACTCTACATTTTCTGAAACTGATCAGGAGTGACAAAAATAACCTGAAGTGAATTTTTCATTGAAGATTAAATACTTTATCAACTAAAGTTGTTTGTATCCCATTTCAATTAGTTGAAGATTTTCTTTTAATATTGTTGTTATCAGTTTTCCTAATTATCAATTTAACATAAACTATTGTTTCATTGACCTTTATTTATTTTTTTTTATAATAACATTTCATTGTTGGGAATGTAAACCAATTTTTTTCTTTAGAAGACATTCTAGCTTATCTTAGTTTCTTAATTTGTTCAAGCATTTCAGGTAGTGAATGCTTGAATTTAATTAAGAGAATGTAACCAATTTTTATCATCATGCTTCTGGGAAAAAAATTCCTGTTTTATGAATTTTGATTTACAAGCAAAAGCTCATAAGTCAGAAATTTTTTTTATCAGCTACATAACAATAAAAATTGCTATGAACAAATTAACTCATAAAGTTAGGAACTATCTGTTTTCTAGTATACTGATGTAAATCAACAAGCTAAATTAATACAATAGATCAGATATAAATAATTAATGTAGAAATATCTTTAATATATTATATTACAAGATGAAAACAGCAGAGACTGTAGTGCAGTGTTTCCCAAACTATGTTCATGTTCTGTGGAAGATCTATATGTGTTCTGTGAAAAATTATGAAAATTAATATATGTAATATAGTATTTATGAAAACTAATATAAGTGATTTAATTAAAATACTGTGCCAAGTTGAAACTGGAGTTGCTAGTTTATTTTACATAATTGACATAGTATTCTACCAGAATGAAGTGTGGCGACATCTGTTAACAAAAAAAAAATGCTGTGCCAAGTTGAAACTGGAATCGCTAGTTTACTCCATACTATTTTCATGTGTTTTATTTTACATAATTACAATTCCATAATAAATATTTGTTGTGTTTTCTTAACTCTAATATTTACTTGCCTAATTTATTTATTATCATCTATTTCCTACTAAACTATAAAATAACCAAAGTGTTCCATAAAAACTTCAAAATTTTGTGAAGTGTTCTGTTATAGAAAAAGTTTGGGAAATGCTGCTGTATTGAATGAAATATAAAATATTAATATTAAACAGATTTTATAACTGTTACTTGGCAAAAAAATAACATGACAATTAAATGCTGAAATCTGTTAAAATATTTTGAATATATTTAAATAATTTAATAACCATTATCTTCATCATCTTCTTCACTGGTATCATCACCCGATTTCTCAGATTCATCATTTTCATTGTCATCATCATCATATTCAATATTTTTATCTGATTTATTATCTTCATCTGTTAGATTATTATGGGCTTTTTCATGGTCTTCAGATGATCTAATATCATCATTTGAAGTATAATCACAAGAATCTTCAGAGCTAAATAATTAGAAAAGATATGCCCTTAATTAATTAATGCTATTTTAACTATTTATAAAAAAATTACTATTTTTGTAAACTAATCAACTTTTTATTATTTATTAAAAATTGTTATATTTAAAATTTAATTGCTATATTTATATTAAAATCTAAGGTAAAATTTACTTTAATTTTTTATAATTCATTATACTGTATTAAAATAACAATTATTATCAAAGACTATACAGCACTAATAAGCAGTCCTAAAACACATAAGACATTTTATTTACGAGTAACGTTTTCAGCAAATTAATGTAATCATCAGTTCATACAGTATTATAAAGAATAACAAATTACGGTTAAGCATAAATGTTCTATTGTAGAACAAAGAACATATTTTTATATTAAATAGACATCAGGATTTAAACAGATTTTTAACTATTTTCTATAAATAATTCAAATAAAAACTTTAAACAGATAATAAAATATTTTATAATTACAATTACGAACCTCAGCCCACATAAAAATTTAAGACTAAATACGTAAACAACTAAATATAATAGTATTTAACCAAACAATAAAACATTCATCACGAATTTAATTCAATTAGTTAACATTGTTATTAGACACGAGACCCCTTAAAGCTTGCTTCTAGGCATTAGAGACAGTGTCCATTTGCTTATCATTTATAACCATAATCCAATAAAAGCAGTATAGAAGCTTCATAAAATAACAATAAAATTTAAATTTAAATAAAATAACTTAATTCTGTTAATTGTTGAATGAACCTAATTTTTCATATTAACTGCAATCAAGTTTCATTTCATTTCCTCATTTAAATTAGTTTCACAAATTTGTGTTATTAAGCTTTTAAAACTAATGCTGGGGCTATTGAATTATTTGAAATTTCCTTCAATTTACAAATTTTTGCTTTAATGAAGTCATTTATTTTTATCTGTTTTTTGTTCTGCAAAGATAATGTTTATTTTAACAAAGATGTTATTTTATCATAAATTGATTAATTTACCATAATTTTTAAAACAATAATTGTATTTTGTTATAACTAATATATATAATCTCCATTTAATATCTAAATAAATTTTACCTGCATACTGGGTTTTCAAACTGTTTTATAAAAAAATCATTCAAGATTTTTATTATTAGTTAACTATCTCCATTTCACAGCTTTTCACTTTTGGGAGAAAAATAATGTATTCTTATAAAATCTATTTAGAGTAACTGAAGAGGCAAATGTCTTATCAAAAACATTTCTGTTATTGATATAATTTTATTTATTAAGCATGGTGAAATAAGAAAAGTGGGGTATTGTGCATCTCATTATAAATGAATGACATTCAACTGGCAACAACCTAGAAAGCAACGCTACTACTGATGCAAACATGACATTTATTTTTATGTTCTGTTAAGTTTATTTTATCTTTTCTTTTTCAAATAAAAGAGAATAACTTAAGAACTCTCATATTTTTATTTATAACTAATTTAAAATCAGCACAAATAATATTAATATAAAAATTTTTTAATATATCAAGTAACAAACTGTGGAATGCTCAAAAACAGCACAGATCACCATTTTGTTCTTTGTTTAGTACAGTTACTAAAAATCGCCATAAAACTTAAAAACAATCACATCAATAGGCATGTTATCACTGAATTGGTGTCCAGGTGATGTCAGATGCACAGAACGTACAAAAATCAATAACATTATTGCCCCACCTTTCTTATTTCACCATGCTATTACGTGCTTTTTTTTAGGAATTTATTCTTTTATTAATTTAATAGTATAACTGATTACTTTATGACTTTTTTGCTTATCATTTTCATCAATTGTTTCAGATATAATTTTTATATCAAATTTACTATTGTATATCACTGACTTAATAGTAAATATAAAAATAGATTATATTGTATGATGATGATGAATATATCTGTCATCTAATTATTACAGCTTTCAAAAATTTTTTCAATTAAGCTAAAGATATTTAATCTTTAAAAGGATTGAATTTAAGAAAATGTTTTATATAAATAAAGAAATGAAAAGACTAATATAAAAAAAAATTTTATGCAAAATGCATTAAGATAAAGTAGATTATTTCATCCAGAAATTATTTTTTACTCTACCATTAAGCTTAACTGTTATTTTGATGTTAAAGATTCTTTTTGATTATGTTACCTTAAGGAAATTTCTTTTGAAGAATTATTTTCTATTTTCACATTGTCGTCATCATCATCATCTGACACTAAAATAATAAAATTTTTATTAATGATTTAATTTGCATTTAGATTTTAAAATGAACAGAATATATTTTAAATTTAATATACTATTTGCTAAACAAAAAATCTTTTAAATACAGAAAAATTTATATTATTTGAAACATTTTCAGCCTACATAAAAGCCTTTTCTTCCATCAGCCATCTGCAACGAGGTGAATGGCAGTTATTGAAAGAATTATTTGTCATTCAGTTTTTAGCCAGAAAAAATTGTTTTTAGAGGGCTTATGGAAAAGTTGTTTCAAAAAGATAATGGGAATTTTTTAAATTAAACTTTGATAATGTTATAGCAGAGCAGATTAATTCATTGAAAAAGCCTAACATTGCAATATACCTCATTACCTTAGTCATAACATTCAAAATGAACTGATGACTGTAATAGATAAAAAAATTAAACAAACTATAGTTAACACACTAAAACATTCTAAATATTATTTTATTATTTTAGACTGCAAACCAGACACTAGTCATGAGGAACAAATTTCAGTAGTTTTTAGATTTGTTTATTTGAACTTCTCAACAAAAGATGTTGAGATAAAGAAGCATTTTCATGGATTTTCTTTGATTACTGATACAACATGACAAGATTAACAATATTTTTATTGTATTTTTTAAAAGACTTAAATATTGATTCTAATGACATGTGCAGTAAAAGCTATAACAATAGTGCTAATATGAAAGGCAAAAGGATTGACTTACAAATTAAAATTTTAGATATAAATCCTAAAGCCTTTTATATATCATGTGCAGCACATAGTCTTAATTTAGTTGTAAATAATGTTACATAAAGTTCATTAGAAATCACCAATTATTTTTGTCATTGCCCAAAAAATATGTCTTTTTTTGGTAACAATGTTGAGTGACAAATGTTAAAGAAAAACTTCCTACTAACTCTAAAGCCACTCTCCAATAAACAATGGGAAAGCAAAACTGATGTCATGAAAATCCTTGGTTTTAATTTGGAAAAAATTTATGATTATTTGTTTTTCATTTTATATTAATTTAAATTAACTAATATAGAGCACAATTGGCAGTAGTGACTTCCAAACTATTTTATTTCACAAACATAATGATTTAGTAGAACTGTCTTTTGCTTATGTCTGCAATGTTTACAATATAACCATATTGACTTTGTACTAACTTATATATTTACATTTTAAACTTACAATTTATAATTAAAAATTTGTATTTATAATAAAAAAATAAACAATTTAATATAAACAAACAAACAATGATAAAAACAAATTATAAAAACAATTTATAATTTGTTTTTATCCTTGTAAATTTCAATGCTAGTTATGGCTAGTAATCTTCATATCATCATCTAGAAGAAATCAATGTTTATTATTGTAAGCATTTTCAAGCTTGAATCATTAATTAGAATGAATTAAAAAAATAATATTTATTGTATACAAAGTATCATCATTCATAAATCAAATATTACACTTTTACCAAATCAAAATTACTATATAAATTGTATTATAAATAAATATTCAATTAGACTGCACCAAACACAAACTACAAATAAAACTACTCAAGAGCCCTTTAGCATCAAAAGATTTTTATTCAGTAACATTTTCAACGCTCTCAGCGTCTTCCTCAGCAGATTGTAGCAGCTGAGGAAGACACAGAGAGTGTCAAAAGCATTTCTGAATAAAAATCTTTTGACTGCTAAAGGGCTCTTGAGTAATTTTTCTTGTAAATTGTATTATGTAATATATGTTATTTATTGAACAAATTACAGGTAGTTCTTACTTTAAGAGTTCCTGGATTTAAAATTCTTTTTCACATATCAAAAAAAATGAAAATATGACATTAATTGCAATAAATAAATGCTAAATATTCATAAATGGCTAATTTTGCTATCTTTTTCAAGACAATCATCTGGACAAAACTGTGGGGATTGTAGTAAGGAATTAAAAATTAACACAATTATATATGGGCTAATACAGTGATTTCCAAAACTGGGAGGCATGCACTAGTGCAAAGGGAGCCATGAAAAGTTTGACAGAAATGTAATTTTTTATAATATAAGATATATGCTATACAATAGATGACATGCTTGCAAGTGCATAGTTTATAAAACGGTCACTAGTATTACTAGCAACAATAAACAATAAAAATAATAATGTCAAATTCAAACGTCAGCGAGAGAGTGCTGTATTAACTATTATTTGTTATTATAAAAAATTAATTTAAAAATGATTATCAATTATGTTAATACAATTCAATATGTGATTGTCAATTCGTTTATTTTTTCCTTTTTTTTTTTTTTGTATTAATAAAGTTTTGCTATGAAACATGTGTCTGTATTAATTTTATGAAATAATGAAATAAGGGGTGCCAAGATTAGATTATGTTTTAGGGGAGGTGTGTGAGGAAGTTAACTTTGACCTGTCCTATTTTTATTTTATTATGCACTCTATTAATTTTAGCGTTATTTTCTTATATTCTAACATATTATATTTTAATTTAAAAGTTAACTTACTTCCCATGTTCTCCGTCTCCGTTGTTAGCAATCACGTGATACGAAATCAGAACTGTCCTCCAGAAGAGGTATCCCGATTAATGACGTCATCGTATCTACATAAATTTTATCACTGAACTGATATGTGAAAATAAGAATGATCTGTATCAATGTTTTGTTCGATATATTAATTAATTGTAAAGATGATGACATGAATGAATTACTCTGTAAGTCTATTTTGTCCGGATTTAGCTGACGCACCGTGTATATAAAAAATATATAAACAAGAACTACAAAAGTTATTCATATAGCATTCATAATATATCCAATTAATATGGATGAGCATGCATAGAATATTATGCATGCTCCTCTATATTAATTTTTAATAACAGTTCCATTATATTTACTTAAATGAATTTCCTTACCTATATGATCTAGTGAATGCAAGATTTCAAAATGTTTGTAAATAAGTTTATGAGTTGTTACAACCAATGCTAAATACTATAAAAAAAAAAATTATAAATATATATATTCATTGATATATAAACAATTTCAAAATATAAATATATACATTATATAGACTTACCTGTATTTCTGGATGTTGAGATATTAAAGAATATGCAAGATCCCATTCCTGTTTCTTTAAAGATAATTTAATGCAAGAAATCATATAACTTTGAGATTCATTTGTATGTCCACATTTTTTACTAATATAAGCAGCTGTCTTCATTGTAATTGGATCTGGAATACTAGCTAATTGTTTAGATGCTTGAGAATAATCTTGCAGACCGAGATAACTAGGAAAAATTAATTTATAAAATTTCCTAAAATCATTATATATAAGCTTCATTTATGTGATAAACAAATAAAAATGAATTAGCATAAAATTTCAAGTGAAAAACAGTTTATTATTGTTGTTTATAAAATCAAATTATTATTATTTTTAGCTGTGATCATCAGAGTATTTTATATTATTTCAATTTGCAACTATGGATGTAATATTTTTCATTAATAATCAATGCAATTTAAATTTTAAATTATAATTCATTCTTAATTGTAAGACAATCAAAAGAAATATTTCAAACAGGAATAATTATATTATTGATATGGTTTACAAATGCTCATTTCTAAGATTATAAATATAAAATACTTATTTTTAATCTTTATCATACTTAAATCATGAATTATTTTTAATCTCAGAAATTTTTATATTTTCTAATTGTAAGTTTTATACTATAAAATATTTTTCATTCTTTCCCATCATATAAAAGATTTTAATTTTGGACCAGCATGTAGAACTTTGTATTTTTTATAGAATTTAAAAAACAAAAGTAAAATGAAAATATTACAATGATTACTACATTATTAATATATAAAATAAAACAACAAATCCAAAATTATTTTTGTAATTTCATTTACTATCAAATTATATTTCATTTAAAAATTGAAACATTACACAAACAAAGTTAGTTTACTTTTCATTCCTCCACATTATTATGATATTCATAACTAATAATCAATTTAATGAAATTTAATAATATAACTTATATCAGTAAAAATTCTATTTCTTTATTATACAGTATTTATATCAAAATTATTTGATCTTATATTTGTAAATGTATTATTATATAACAGGATGATATTACTTGCAATATTTGCTCAATTTGAGTTCTTCTATCTGAATTTGTTCTTTTTCAGACTGTTTTAGGGTGATTTTAGAAAAAATATTAACAGCAAGAGTCTTTAAATGTAGTAATTAAAATAATATTGCTATTTAACAAATAAAATGGCAATCTGTTAGTATCAGCATGAGTTTCACATAAATGAAGGATTGAAAATGAATGAATAGGAAAAAAAATAGATAGTAATTGGTGAAAGATGAAAGATTGAAAATATAAACAGTGAAGGATGAAATAACAAGCAATCATTATATTGCAAAATTGATTTTATATGAGAGTCACTGCTAAAATAAAAATTTAGTAGAAAACTGAAAAATATTAAAAATATTTCTCTCTTTAGAGATATCGAACCTTACCATTTTGCAGCAATTGTGTGATTATTATTTTTTTTAGCCTTGAAAGCCCATTCTTTTAATATAGTTTCTATGATTGGATCTGTTAAAGGAAGTCTAACTTTGGCAAGGACCAATGCTTCTCTGTAAGAATAAAAGTACAGGTTAGTAATTAAATCCTTATTAAATTCAAATATAATATGAATTTTATTTAATCACTTGTAAAATCCATGATCTCGTAAAGTATCAATTGCTTTGTAAACTTTATGGCAGGCAAGTAAGTACAATACTGATTTCTGAATTGCTCCACTTGCAATAAGTTGTTCAGCATACTTATTAGCCATTTCTAACCATAATTCACGAGAACCTAATAAGCATTAAATGATATTTATTAACATTTTAATTTTCATATAAAAATTAACATTTTCAATTTCTTATAAATCCATTCCTTAATTAAAAATACTTACCTAATGGTGCAAGTGATACTAAATAATCATTCAGCATATTTTTATCTGCAGCTTCTCTAAGAGCATTTCCAATATTTCCTTTCCATATTTCTAACTGCATAGCATATTCAAAATTTTTGGATTTTTTGTGATGATTTACTAAATGAATCATAAAAATTAAAAAATACAAACAGAATCTATTATTACTTTATCTATTACAATTGTCCAATTATGAAATGAACATATACTGCAACTGAAATATAGGTACTCCCTAAATTATCAAGTTTTATGTAATTATTACAGTAAAAATTATGAAAAAAAAACTGCCTCATAAATAAGCTATAAATACATAGCTAATCTACAAATTGAGAGCTATATAATAGGTATCTTCTACTTTATACAATATAATCTGATATCATATCATATATCATATTACTAATAACAATGTTATATATTATTATTGACAATTCATTATCAATTTTATATAGTTAATTAATTCTTTTTACAGTATTTTTCAATTATCATTACAATACTGCTTTCAAAAGTTACAATACTGTCTTGTATGTATTAAATTATATTAAATATATTTTGAATGTCAGAATTTTTTACACAACCAAATTTAGGTCAGTCAAATTTACTTGAATCAGGGAGTATCTTTATTTGTTTTTATATGTTAAAAATGAAAATGAAAACTTCAAAGAATGTCAAAATATATATAAATTTATCATACTTTCAGAATTTAGCATTCTCCAAGTTGCAAATCTATCTAAAAATAAGCCTAAATGTATTGTATCATCTAGTCCAGCTTGTAATTCTGATGTTTCTGAATCTTCATTTTTCTCTTCAGTTAACAGATTTGTTAGAAATATACAATCATCATTGTTAAATTTCTTTCCTCTATTTTCTAAAGATGCTGAATATGGAAATAATGATTTTTGTGTTTTCTTTCCTTTCCCTATTAAAATAAATTAAGAGAGATTCATTTTCTTTTCTGTTTTGGATATTTTATTCAAATACATATAAATATAAAATTTGAAAATTATTTGAAATCTCTAATATAATAATCTATTGATTTTAAAATCTATAGATTATATTAGAGTTCCTCTCAAAAGAGAATTTTATAAGAAAAAAATGTGATTTTATCAAATTTTTTTTATTTCTGTATGCTATTATTTAAATTCAATTCATTATCATATGCATCATTAAACAGAGAGGAATGGAAATTATTTAGAGTTAAATATCCATTTATAAAATTAAAGTTAAAAATCTAATTTCTCAAATATATTTAAACATGTTGTTATAAAATTTCATAATATTCTGAGTAAAGGTTTCAATTCTACTTCAGACTAAAAACCTATAAATTACTAAAAATTTCCTACATACTTATAGCACCTATGGATTGTTTTGGTGCTCTTAAAATTTTCATTCACAGAAATTTTATTTGAAACTTATCAAAATATATCTAGTAAACCTTGAAAATTAATTAAAGTCCAAGCACTAAGTTTTAAACTAAAATTCAAACTCTTTTATTGTCTATTAAAAACGTTTTTGGTCGTATTTAATTTGACCCTCTTAGTTAACTCTTCAAACATACATCGAATACAAGAAAAACTTTCAGGCATAATAACTCTAGAACAATAAATGAAACAATTTCAAAACTCAACTTTTGCTTTTCATATTACCATAGAGACTTAAAATATAATGCACAACTATATTTAATTTCTATTATTATTTAATCGTTTTTCATATTTATGTTTCAGGCTAAGATTTTAGTTGATTATAAAAATTAATCAATTCATTGTCATTTAAACAACTTCCTCTTCAAGGCATATTTCTATGGTAGGACTAGCCCTTTATTCGGATACTCATTTATCACATTCCTGTTTTCCGATTGTCTTATTATCTCCAGCATTTCTTTAGTTATAAGAAAATCGGACTTACGCTGACACCGGTGTAAATCTGATAATTCCTAAATTATATACATCCTAAAATTGAAAATCTGCCGGTGCCTTGGTAGTCTAGCTGATAAGGCGTCGGGACGGTAACCTGAAGTCCCTGATTCGTTTACAGGCCAAGGCAAATTTTTTATTTCGGGAAATTAGTAAAAATTAAAGTTCAATTATTAAATAATAGATGGTGCCATCTTAGCCAAAATTTAAATTAATTATTATTAATCCAACAGATGGTGGCACCGTAGCATAAATTAAAAATAATTATTAATTTGGCAGTCAATTCAAAAATAAACCGCTGGGGGAAGTTTGGCTAGATTAGGATTATTTAAAGTTATCATTTCAATAATCATCAGTGCCATTAATAATAATTTTATAATCCATGAATTTCTAAAAATTTATAGAATGTTTGGTTCTAAATATCACAAATTTTGAATAAATCACTGTATTTTAAGAATTCCATATATTAACTGTGAATTTAGTATTCTTAAAGAAATGAATTTATTTTTAAGAATATATATTGATATATAGTAAATAATTACCAGATTTTCTTTTTGATGAACTCTTTTTTGTAAGAGCTGAACTAGATGATACAGAACAATTATCATTCAATAATAAATCATCTTCTAAGTCTGAATTTTCATCTTCTTCATAAGAATCTTCTGCTGATATAAAAAGAATTTGAAATAATGAAACATTTTTTAAAATCTCAAATTATTCTATTAAGAAAATACCACACACACACAGATATATATATATATTTGTTTAGATAATATGTATACATCTCATAAATAATCTGCAATTATTTAAAAATAATAAAAGATAACATTTATATGGTTGTCAATAGTTCATAAATTTTCAAAAAGTCAATACTTTTGGTATTTCAAGTTAGTCATAAGTTGTGACTAACTTAAAGTTCCAAATTCAACCAACTTCAGTGTTAATATAATCCTAATTGAACCAAATCTGAAGATTTTTTGAAAGATTAAATTCCACTAGAAAACAATTATTTAAAATTGATTGATTGCTAATTTTATAATTAAAAAAAACTCAAATACACTAAACATTATATTAACAATAAAATTTAAAATTTTATAATTAATATTATACAATAAAGTAAATTTTTTCCATCTATAATACTTTCTTACAGTTATAATTTTGATAACAAATGATAAATGGATCAAATAGAATTATGAATTTTGTGTCCTAATAAATCTTAATGTACTTCAGATAATTTTCTCTTTTTAAATTTTATTGAAAGGATTCTAAAACGAAAAAAAATTGAATATTTTTTGAATGATTAATTAATATCACATATCACAAAAGATTATGCTGATATTTAAAGAAATCTCATTGATTTAAACTCAAATAGTAGTGTTTTCATATTTACGATCATTCACTTATGAAATTATGATCTTACAATTGTCCTTATAATATTCTGAATTTGGCTATTTTCATAGTATATTGGCTAGAAATACTCTTTTGTTTTATTTAAAATTTGCAATCAGTTGATGGCTGCATATTAAAGCAATCATTTACCATCTTAGAAGATTTGGGTTCAATTCTAGATGATTTTATCACATTGGAGGATTGGTATTCTGTTATCTATTATTAGTATTAAAATTACTACTATTATTGTCAGTCATTTCTGACTTATAATGGATTATTGAATCATAACTCCATTGTAAATAAGGGAACACACAGGGGAATATTCTCATTTTTGTGTAATTATTATAACCAATAATGAGGTAAATAAAACAATTTATGAGGATCCACAAGTTTAATTTTATTAAGCACTTTTGGA
Source organism: Olivierus martensii (assembly GCA_000484575.1). Classification (NCBI taxonomy): domain Eukaryota; kingdom Metazoa; phylum Arthropoda; class Arachnida; order Scorpiones; family Buthidae; genus Olivierus; species Olivierus martensii. Next base: position 79,393 of record AYEL01087668.1, read on the forward strand.
GAATTAACTTCCATCTTCAGAACACACAAGAAAAAATAAAGAACAAAATTCAAATTTTAAATATGCAAAAATTAATAAATTAATGTAAATATATAATTAAAATTATTAATAAAATCTTTTCATATTCTTTATTTACTGTTCCCAAGCTGCATGTAGAGAATGCCACCATTATTACGTATATCCTCTCAGATGGTACCATTTTTCGATGATTAAATCTTTACTAAATGCTGAGTCTATAACTTACTACAATGGAGTTCAGTTCAAACCTGTCATAAGTCAAGGACAACCTGTATTATTTTATTTTGATATTAATATTAAAATAAAATCTAAACAATAAAGTAAAGACACTATTCACTTCTTAGATTTATAAATTAGTAAACCAATACACTATTATACCATAAGAATTTATAGTGTCCTCTTTTGCTTCTAATTCACATCCATGCAGTATCTATGAATCTTTTAAAAGTAACAGTATAAGAGCCTTAGCAATGTGAGCTTACTATCTATGCTCATACTATTCATATTTAGAAGAATTTAAACATATTATGAATATGTTTAACAGCATGGCTATAGCATTAAAAAGATAAGTGTATCATCAATAAGATTAAAAAGAAACATTTTATTGATAGAGAATTTAATAGCAAAAAGAGGGGGGGAAAAGTAATATTTGCAAGTATGGTAAATATTATAATAAAAGTGAAATTATATAATAAAATACTTTTTTATTACTGTATAATAAAAGAAATATTATTTCATAATAAAACAGTAAATATAAGAAAGAAAAAGAGAGAGAGAGGGAGGAGGAATTAATAGGTTTATCATAGTTGTAATTAGGAATGTAGAAGTTCCAAAAAAAAAAAAGAATAGGATTGTATAAATTTTATTCTGAACTCTTGAAAATTTCCACATCATTTACAGACGCAGAGAAGAGATACAAGGAAAAATATATATTTAAATAAAATAGACAAAGAGCTAATTAGAATTGAATAATTTCAGAAGTTAAATAAAAATGAATAATGAACAGAGTTATAAATACAGAAATATTTGATTGAAAAACTTCATGATTGATTATATTAATTCTATAAAAAATACTAAAGAACAAAAGTCTTTAATGCTTTCTATATTTAAATAAAAACCAGGTTTGCTATTTGCTATTGTAAAAACAAAAAAAAATTATTTTTTAAAATATAAAAGATGTTTTCATTTAATAATTTTGGAAATAAAATTTTATAATTAGAAAAATTTATTTTTTTAATGAAAAAATTATTTACAGATTCTTTATATTTCATAAAAAAATTAAATATTGCTGGAAAGAAGAAATGACATCTATATTAAATATCATATGACAACTGATAAAAAAAATGGAGTATTAAACAGAATGTAATAATTATAATTTTATTGATCTTGAAAAACATTCTTATCAAAAATAATTTATTAGTTACATTAAACTACAAAGAGGAAAATAATTTATAATAATAAATGGTACAATATTCTATAAATTTTATTAATTTTTGTCAGAAATTTACATTAATTTTAACAACTTATGTTATAATTTTTCATACCTTGTTCTAAAATATTGGAATTTTTCTGAGAAATAATATCAGTCTTTAGAACCTAGAGATAAATAAAGATATTTTTTGCAATTATAAAATTCAATTTACATCAAGCAATATATTAATTTTATTTAGAAATGAGTTATGAATTTTGTAATATATTGTCCTCATTAATATAAATGCAGGAACTGTAAAATGTTGAAAAAATGAAGTTTTATTTTATCTTGTAATATCATTGTTTCTATATCATTTTTATTGTGAATGAATGAAGTATTTTCTTCAATTTCAATGTGATTAAAATTTGATAACATTGAAATTGAATTGAATTACATATTACAGCATTTAGTATTTCAATATATTAGTATATATTTACAATAAATCTACAAATTCATACATAAAAAATTTCTTTGTTGTTGTTCATTATTTCACTTTTGCTTAATAGTTGAGCAGAGATATTAGCAATAAACTATATAGATTTGCATGGTATGAAGATGTGAAAATAGCCATCATTTAATTTGTGTAGACAAAATAGATTGATTCAAAATAAAAGAAAGATAAAATATAGTCTTACATAAATAAAAATACAGATGATCCTAAACTTACAGTGATGATGTATTGATAAAATCTGTAACTCTTCTGTAGGTAGAAGAATTTTTTCACTATCTCTGTAACCTATATAAGAGACAAATTAAAGAGCATCTGCTTTTCTTCTAGTACTCATGATTCTGACATCATCTTTTCTTTTTTTCTCATGCATTTCTATATTCTTTTTATTTTCTTATACATTCTTTAAAGAGTTAAATGTCTATGTATTACCTCTATCTCTTTCAATAATAGTAAAGATTAAATCTGTTATTGTAACAATGTGTATGTGTTGTGTGTCAATGTAAACAATGCAAAAGAAAATTTTAGTTTCTAATCCCTATAGCATTTCATCAGACTAGCAATGCATCTATGGCAAATAGAGAAGTATATCAGATGATCTGAATAGATACCCTCAATTATTCTCCGAAAATACCATTTTCATCCAATAGCCTGAACAATATAGCTGTCTTAAAAAATTACATAGCCAAAACAATAACTTACATAGCCTCAACTTTTTCTAAGAAGTGTATCTGTTAGTCTACATATTCAAATATAGTAATGTGAAAAAATACAGTTGTGTAGACTTATACACTTAATATGGCTATATAAATATGGATTGATCTAATTGGTTGTAATATCTATTAATATTGTATTTACAATAATGCATGGAAATGGACTAATCTAATTGACTAGAGAAACTGCACATTCATATAATCAGCAGTTTATTAGTTTTAATTAAGCCTGCATGTCAAATGGTAATAATTTTATTTATTTCAAAACAACAATTCAGTGTAAATCTAGAATATAAAGTTATTAGTTTTATTATTTTTTTATTAAAGTATTGTAAAATACTTTAATAAAAACTTTTAAAATAGTATGATGATAAATACTTTTATTATCATACTATTGTGTGCAAGAAATTATTGTAACAAACAATGAAACTGAAGAGGGCTAAGATAGCCGAAATGCATATTTCTGTTAAATTACCATGTTTTAATGTGTATTTGTATATATAAAGAAGGATTTTTTGATATTAAAAATAATTTAAAAATAATTTAAACGGATCTCATGTATAAGTAGTAAAGTTGCTGCAAAGAATAGTGTATATATCAAATGAGATGATACAAGATCTCAGAAAATAAAAAAATGGTAAAAATTAACACCTACCTAAAAGATATAGTTAATAAGTTATTGTATACATTCTACCATTGTTCATTCTAGCACTGATTAAAAGTGGAAAAATTTACACATAAAATTTGGTGTAAATTTAATCAGTGCTAGAATGAACAGTATTATAATTAAATCAAGTGGAAAGTTCTTTTTTAAAGAAATTATTGTTTTGAGATTTCTGTTTATAACTATTATAAAACTAATATCAGAAATCTGAAATAAGAAACAATAAATAACAATTCAATATAAATGCAGCCTTTGAATTTAAATAGTCTTTTCATTACTAATGGATACAAAACAACTTTATTTTTGTTATAATGAATTTACTTTTTAAGATTATAATATAAAATATTTCTATCAGATAAATTATTTCCTTAAATATGATTATTTAAGAAGCATATCTCAAAAATTTTTTGTATCAGAAAATGCAGATTAATAGTATAAAAGAAAAATTGATTTTCTTTAAATCATCATAATATTAGCATTTTGCTAATGAGAACAACATATTTTATCCAAAACGATTGCTTTTTTGTTATATAATTTATTATAATAGTTATATTAAATATAGCTTATTCTTTATGTAATAAAATTATTCTTATAATATAAAATAAGCAGCTAGCCATGTTCTTTTAAACATGGCTATCTGTTTATTTTAATCTTTATCTAATATTTTTAATATTATTTTATTTGATAAAATATCAAAAAGGTTCAACTTGTGTAGAAGCAGAAAAACATTTAATAAAACACTACAATGAAAAATTCTCTATTAATCCATCTTCAGATTGCTTAGCATTCATATGTGCATGCACAAATCAAAGATGGCTAAAATCTGAAAGATTGATGCAGTAATGCTTTTATTATATAGTTTTTTAATTCTAAATATGCTCATTTTATTTTATATGCCATTCTTATTTATGATCTGTTGTGCTAATGTTATAAGTTGAAATTAATGTCAACTGATTTTCTGAAATTTTAGTAAATAATTTTAGGTTAATATCATAAACATATACAGTAAGACGCATTTAATGCAGGGGTTACATTCCAAAAAAACCAAGCGCTAAATGAAACAGCATTAAACAAATTCATCTTAACATGTAAATAATGGGAATAGGTGAAATGGGACAATGACAAAATATATAAGTACCTTTTTTATTTTTTAACATGTATTACTATCATACTATTGTATTACATTAATGATAGATATTTTTATTCTAATATCGATTTGTATTCATAAATCATTCATGAAAATCAAAAAATATTCACGTAAATAATTGGTTTGTGATGAGGAAGGCTGTTCCTCATTTGATACTTTTTGTTTTTTGATTACGAATCATCTAATGAAAAATAGTTTGTCTTTTCCTCTTTCGTTCAGCAAGAAACTATCAATAGCAAGACATTGCATCCATGACACTTCGTCTTGCCTTTAAACTTCTATCATAATTTGGATCATTTTGTATAAGCTGATCCATAATAGTAGCTAAACTTTAACTGTAAAATAACGTTGGTGAACGATCATAAATATGAACTGTGACCACAGCAGACTTTCATATGTACTGCACTGAACTGATATCAAATGCATTGCAAGACCAGACTTTTTTATGTACTGCACTGAACTGATATCAAATGCATTGCAAGACAAAATAGGAGTATCAAACCAACAAATTCATGCGATTTTGGATTTATATCAATATAACAGTTTGAAAAACCATGCTAAAGTGAATCAATAAAAAATAAAAAATATAGAATTTGAAAAACTGCATTATATTGAAACAGTGTTAAATAAAGCAGTGTTAAGTGGGATCTTACTTGAATTGATATACAGTGGGTGATCAGTTAACAAACTATTCGGATAATGAACACTTTTGCAAAAGATTTTTATGATTGGATAACGAACATATACTCAGACAGCGAACACCTCACAGAACAAACTGTGGGACCCACAGACTGACGGAATGATAGGTCAGCTGGATGGCCGCTTAGTAAAGGAGTGGCTTACCATCCTGGAGGGTCCCAATCCTCCAATTTTTCAGGAGGGGTCCAGGCATAGCACACTGATTTCATCCTTCAACCATCCAGCTGACTCCATCATGGGTGTTGGCCAGCCTGTGATGAGCTCTATAAATGGCCGCTACCAGATAAAACTATCTCATGAGGATATGGCAGCTTAACTAACGGAATGATCTGCTCTGATCTTGTGCATTCCTGGACTTATGGATAAGGATGAAAGAAAAATAGTTTTTCCCGATTAAAATGAACTCTGAGACAACTTAAAATAAACCAAAGATTTATTAAAGAAGGTAAGAGAGAGATTTCATTTTTTAGTGTTGGAATGGCACCCATACCAGGTTGAGGTCAACAGGCTTAGAGATCTCTACAATGACAATGCTATTAATCACTTCCAAAAAATTCTGAAGAGAGAAAAGCAATTGACATTGACAGATTTTTTATATGGAAAATAAACATAATAGATGAAATTGCAAGACTATGTGTATATATATATATATTATTGTTATTATATATAAATAAATGTAGTGAGAAATTATATAATTTTTTATTTAATTATTTTTGGGTCTCTAGAACAAATTAATCCAATTCTCATAAAAAACCATAGTAAATCAATGATCGGTTAACGAACAACTTAAGTAACGAACATCATCTTTGAACGGATTAAGTTCATTAACCGATCATCCACTGTAGTAAGAAAATAAATATTTAAACCAAAGTTATAGAGGGAAAAAATATGTTAACTGAAAAAACTAGATACATCTCTGTAAGATAGTGTATATAATTTATAAAATAGGGAAACTGATTAATTACATAAATTTGAAATGCATGTATGCAATTAAAAAGTATATTTCCAAATAACAAAATGTTTACTAAATAGTTAATTTAATATTGAATAATTTCAAATTTTATTTAAATTCAAATCCATTTAAATCTTCAATCTTTTATAATGTAAAAGTTCCTTAACTTTAAGATTAATAGGCATTAAATATTTTTCAGTTTAAATTTAAAACTTGTTTTTTAAACTAAATGCTAAGATAAGTAAAATGTCTTATAAATTTTATTATGGAGTTCTCATTCATTCATATTGCATTTACAATTATCAATGAATTATCTATATTATATCTATGAAGATTTCATTTAGTCTTTTATTTGGTTTCTCTTATTTCTGTTAGTGGTCACCTATATAGGATACTTACATTTCCATGAACTAAGTATTCTACTCAAAACATATGAAAGATAGATTACATATTTTACCTAATTTCCATAGCTTTAAAAAAAATGCATATTTCATAAAAATGTTATGTATTATCTATAAAAAAAATTATTTATTAGAAAATTTTTACTTTTATTCCTGAATATCTGTGAAAATATAACTAGAAAAAATATGCAAATATGAAAATATCATCAGAAAAGGAGCAAATTAGATTTTTTTAGAAAACAATTATGCCTTTCCATTTTGAAAAGCAATGTTCTAGCACATGTTGCACAAGAGGATGCCAAGAACTTTTTCATATGGATTTTAATTCAGAAATAAAATAATTAAAAAAAAGCAAAATGTGTATTCTATCATTCATAGTTCCTGAGAAAAATGCCTGATCCATACAAACATGGACATCATGTGTTTATTTAAATTGCTTATTAAAAAAATTTCAACTTTTTTGATAAAAGTCTATTATTTAATATTATAAATTAATTAATCTACTAGCTATACTCTAAATCCAATAGTTTTAAAAAGACCACAAATAGACTAAACTATAGAAAAGCATTTTATTCTGTTTTTCCCTACAATTAAGATTGAATATATACATTATCTGTTATATTAACCAAATGTTTTTGAGTGCAAAATTTTCTAAAGAATAAAACTTTATTAACATTTTATTTATTAAAAATATTACAAGAAAACTGTAATCAAAATTATAAATTATATATAACTTTTAAGAATCAAAAACAAGTTTAATAAAAGCTGAAATACTTTCATAAAAAAATCATCATCAATATAAAATAATTATTTTTATACTCTGATTATTAAATTTGCTTTAATTTTTCTTAAACATCAGCTAGATTAAATCTGTAATTTATGAGAAAATAATAGCCAAAGAAAATGATTAATAGCACACTGGAGATAGACAGTTAGTATTTTGTCAATAATCAATGTCTACAATAATTAAAATCATATTAATTAAAGTAATTAATGAAATAATTTTTGTACTAAGATTATTATTTTTAAAAGTATTTTAGTTTTATTAAATTTATCCTGTAATTCTTAAAGCTGATTTTTTGATCATTTTTCAAAGAATCTAGTTTTTACTTTACTTTATTGAATTATATAAAATAGTTATCTGAAAAAATTGTATAACTCGAAATAATTTCAATATCTAATTCTATTGAATTAATAATTTCAAAGCAGTAAAAAAATTTTTTGTATAATTTAAAATATATACATTATCTGTAACATTAGCTTTCTCTTGCTGAAGTTTTAACTGTTCAATTTTTCTTTCAATCATCTCTTGCACAAGTTTATTATCTTCTTCATTCAATTTAGGTAACACTTGTTCTCTCTTCATTTTTCTATTATTTTTGATGAATTCTTAAAAGAGAAATATAATATAATTTGGGAATTTTAAAATTAAATATTTGGCTTTTCAAACTATAAATCTTACGTTTTGTAGGTGGTACTGTATGTTCTAGTTTTGATGAATTCCATTTATGAATGCAATAATCTTCTCCACCACTGAAACAATCATCTGGAGAAAGAAAGCTCCAAGTGACACTGTACACTCTACCTTTGTGTCCTCTATAATTAGCAAATGGTTTTCCTTCTAAGACATTCCACACCTAAATGTTATATTTACATAAATTCTTAATGTTTCTTTTTTATAAACTGATTTAATCAAATATTCTTTGACATACCTGCACTGTATTATCATATGATGCAGATATTAATCTTCCAGGGAAATGAGGACTCCAAGATAAAGAAACAACACGAGCTTGATGGCCACTTAATTGATGAACAGATTCAGTTAAAGTTGAAACTTCTTTAACTTCTTTTTCAGGATTATCTGCTTATTCATATAAATGGTAATATTAAAAAAATTAAATAATGATTCTTAGAAATAGTTTTGGGACTTGATTTGGATATACAGTCAAACCTCTTTAAGCCGCCACCATCGGTTCGAAGGTCCTCTCTGGCGGTAAAGGAGGGTGGCGGTTTATGGAGGGTTTATGGTAACATGTGAGAAAACATGTATAGACTAGAATGACATTGTTTCATTTAATTAAAGGTGATCAGAAATAAATTGCTGAGTAGCAGAAGGATTTTTATTTTTATATTCACAAATTAAAATCTTTTCGTGAACATCTAATGTCGTTTTTGACATTTTTCCGATTAAGAAACAGCAACAATATTCACAACAGTTGATTTATAAAAAACGGTTTAAACTGTTCTTCTTCTTCCGCAAAGTCGAGGTTATGGCTCTCCAGTCTTCTCCTATTTTAAACGGTTATTTTGTAAAAATCCGTTTAAAGTTTTGGAATAGCTCATTTTGAAAACAGGGATGTGAATAGTCACAGGTGCGAGATTACAGTCTAATAAATGTTAACAGATAAATTACTTAATTGCCATCTTCTCTAGTGTTTCTATTTGTGTTGGTTGACCTTGCCATTCGATTGTTTTGGCGGTTTAAACAACTGATTTGTCTACTAATGAAATGGTTTTGCCTCCAGAAATGAGTGGCGGTTGGCGATTAGTGAGGTGGCGGTTTATAGAGGGAATTTCATGCTTTAACATAAAGGAGGAGATTTGTTATTGGCTTTTATCAGGCAAATAACGAGGGTGGCGGTTTATAGAGGGGCGGCTTAAAGAGGTTTGACTGTACTTCCAGAAATGTATCCAAATGAAGCCTCAAAACTGTTTTCAAGAAAAATGATAAAGATATTAATTAATAAATAAAACTAAAAAATACTAATGATGATATATATTCAATAATATTTATATCATATTTAATAACAAAAATCAAATTCATTTTTCATTAATTTTTTTTGATATATTTAAAGAAAATTTAACATACAATATAAAATTGGTCCTTTATCATATCAATAAAATTATTATTTATAAAAAATATTTAATAGAATTTACAACACTAATTGTATAATGTTCTTCTTAAACATATAATTATTTTGTATCAGAAAACATTAAAATATAGAATATAAATTATACATATAAAATAACATTAAATAATAATTTTTAAAATTGAAATATTGAGAAAAAATTTTTAACTATGTATTTTTCACAATCTCAAAGCTTTTTATATTAATAATGTTTTTTTTTGTAGATATTCAACCTGCCTTTAAATCTGTATTTTCATTCTTCTAATAATTTTCAGTAAAATTTGATTAAAATTATAGATAATAATCAAGTTTATTTGCAAGTAGTTTTAGTCAATATATTGCTATTTTTATAGTACTGTATATCTTGCTTAAGTTACTTGTTATACTTTTTTATCTATTAGAATATAATTGTAAAATGAACATAGATATCACGTGAAAAACTTTCTAAAACTCAACAGTAATAAACAAACCCTTTAGCAGTCAGACATTTTATTTTCAAAAATGTTTTCAATGCATTTGGTGCTTTCCTCAAGCTGTTCAAATTAACACGAACAGATTTGATATTTTTTGTATTCATTTGATTTATCGATAAAATGTTTGGCATTATAGCTATTTGTTGTAGGGCCGCATATGGCCCGCGGTTTGCCCACCCCTGTTCTAAATATTATTAGTTAATAATGTTAGTTTGGACAATGTAGTGAATTTTTAATATCTTCCTAAAATTTTTAATAAATACTGTTCAGGATTTTTAAGCAGATTATTTATTAATATTAAACAAATAAAAATATTTGAAAACAGGATCAATAGAGAGAAAATGATAATACATGTGGTTCTTCAATTAATGAAAAAGTTTGGAATTATTAAAAAAAGAATAAATTTCTCACCTAAATATGGAAATAAATCATAAATATATATAGCAGAATCATTAGAAGCACTAGCCAACCAAGCATGAAGAGGAGAAGAATTTGAAATTACAGTAAAAGATGGATGCCACTGAAGACAATTGATTAGTTTCTTCTGCATAATAATCTGAACTAAAAGTTGAAGATTTCGTCCTGAGAAGATTTCAACAGTACTGAAAATATAAATTCTTGAATTGTATTATAAAAACACATATCTTATTCATAAAATAGAAGTATAAATTCATATTTCAGAAGATTTACAGAAATTATTTTTCTTTTCAGAAAAATTTCACTTAATTAACAGAATAATTCATTATATATAAAAAATATATTAGATAACTCGTTAGATATATTAAAAAATTATATTTGACATAAATCCTGTCAACATAAAGTAAGATGAACTAATTTGATATTTCTAGTAAATTGAAATTACCTTTGTAAATAATCAAATAATTATTCATAAAAAATATACATTGGTTATATAAAAAGTAAAAAAAAAATTATTTCATAAAATATAGAGTAAAAAAACCAATTATTATTCTATTTGATAAAAATATGGATATAAGAAGATATTATAGTAATATAGTATTAAATAAAAATATGTGAAAGCCTGTAACAATAGCACAATAAATACTGTATGATATTTTAAATGTTAGTACTAAACTAGAAATTTAAACATGTAAACTTTTGTTGCAGTTTTGCATTTTTGTTTCATCCAATTCATTTAAATCATCTTCAATTGCAATTAATTAAAAAATAAATCATCAAGTTCAAATGGTTAATTAAACTTTTTCAACTGTTAATTTAATGAAATTTTTATTTTTTGGCATTCCAAATGCTCTCTCCAGTATTTATGAAAAACTTGATTGTGGGTAAATAGTGTAAAATAAGAGTGTTAAAATGCTGACTGACCTAAATAGATGTTTTTTTGATACTAAGGAACAGCTAAATAGATCTAATTGTTCCTTGGTCATCAAGAATTTTAATTAGAATGTTGTTATAAACCTATGTACAAGCAATAGCTCAACTTGTACATTATACAGTAATATGATTTGAATCCATACTTTATCACTAGTTAAAATTACCTTTTAAGTTTTCCTTACAAACAATACTAAATATATCATTTATAATGTTGAAATGTTTTCTCTAATAATAAATTTATATCATTTTTAATTTAAAGCAATAATTGATATATTATAATTATTTTTATTTAGGCAGTATTCACTTTTACCATAGTTTTTAACTGGAATTTGTATATTACTCCATTATATAGACACTGGTCTACGCAACAATACTATGACTAATACCAGTCATAGTACCATAGTAGTCACAGTCATAGTACCTCAAGGAATCGTTTCTTCTTTAATAATTTTAATTCCAATTTAAAAACTTTTTAAATACATGTTGAAAGCATGGTTATAATAGAAGATGCATTTCGGCTTCTTAAGCCCCGTTTCTTATTTAATTATTTTTACTATTGTATTCCCTGTTATTTTTATTTCCAATTTAAAAATTTTTTAAAATACATGTTGAAAGCATGGTTATAATAAATATTATATAAATACCGAAATTCTTTATGATGTGTAATGTTTTAGAATGCATTGAAAAAATTAATTGCAATTCATTACTAAATATTAAACTGTAAATTAAATCTACTTCACAACATTCCATTTTTAAAATATTTCATCTACATTCAATGTTGTGATTCTAGTAAACTTTAGAAATTAGAATAAAGCACATCATTTAATTTAGAGAATTATTTCTTTTGTCAAAACCATATTCTAACTCATTCTTGGTTTATTATTATAGGTAAAGCAAATCAGTAAGATTTCTAGATAACATTTTATTTTTACAATAATCTGCTAGATTATCCAGCATTAGATGATTTGGAAAATGACAGACCAACTTTCATAGTCATTGTCATATACGCAAAAGTTTTATTGCTTTGCTTCCATAATCGTTATTCATGAACAACCAGCTCCAGCTATTTGTATTTCTTTTATTATATTTTCTATTTATCATTTTTCTTCTTACTTTTAATAACAAGACCACCAATCAGTTGAAATCATACTAACTTGTAAGTCTGATTGTCCCTGTTTACAAGGAGAAAAGTGAAAGAGGTGAATGCAAGAATTATAGGGTATAACCATAGTTTTTTACTGGAATTTGTATATTACTCCATTATATAGACACTGGTCTATCGCAACAATACTATGACTAATTCCAAGGAACCGTTTCTTCTTTAATTATTTTTATTTCCAATTTAAAAATTTTTTAAAATACATGTTGAAAGCATGGTTATAATAGAAGATGCATTTCGGCTTCTTAAGCCCTCTTCAATTCTATGTGACATACCATGCTGTAATAATTATTTTAAATATTAACACTTATATTAATAATCTTTAAATACAAAAAAATTTTACATACCAATTTTTACACTAAAAAACATTCAAATTTCTTTATATAAAGGCCATATAGTAAAAATCCGTAGTGATCCTCCTTAATAATAATTCTTTCTTTTACTAAAATTTACATTTAATTAATTTTATATATTTACATATTATCACTTAATGTAACTTTACAAAACAAATTTAATTATCTTTTTTAATTTCTAAAAAACTTTCATTATCCTTACGTTTCACAAAGAATTTACTCATTTCAACATTATATTTTTCTTTATTTTATTTAGGCTCTTTTCCTTCGGGAGATTAAATTGTTTCACTAAAAAATCTTTTCAAATGATACCTTTTACATATTTAGAAAATCCCTTTTCATCTAAACCTCACACTTAAAGAAGAATTTTTTACTAAATTTACATTTTCCCTTTAATGGTTTCAACTAATTTACATTTATCTTAGGCATTTACATCGCCCTCTAGAGAAAAAAGAATATCCCACCAAATACCAGGAATTTTTAAACTGTTTTTATTGTTTACTATTAAATTATTATTTTTTATTTCTTCTTTTCTAATAAAATAAAATTCATAAAAAAATCTTTTTGTATGTTTTCTTTCCTGCTTTAAAATTTGAATATCCCACCAAATACCAGGAATTTTTAAACCATTTTTATTGTTTGCTATTAAATTATTATTTTTTATTTCTTCTTTTTTAATAAAATAAAATTCATAAAAAAACCTTTTTGTATGTTTTCTTTCCTGCTTTAAAATTTGTATACAATTTTTATTAATGCTGCAGTTATTTTCTAGACAATGTACTGATATTCCTGACTTCCCTGTTTTAGTTCTAATATATCTTTTATGCTCATTTAACCTTATTTGTAATTGTCTTTTAGTTTCACCAATATATATATGTTTATTTATACATGTGCATTCTAACTTATAAAACTACATGATCCAGACTCAATATTGATTGTACTGTATGACCCAAATAAATTAAATTTTTAACAGTAAACTGTATTAATATCGCTCCAAAGTTACAGTTTACTGTTAAAAATTTAATTTATTTGGGTCATACAGTACAATCAATATTGAGTCGATATATTATAGTTTATTTCTGGAACAAAAGAATCCAGTAATTATCTAACAAGGGGAGGCCACAACCTCTGTCCATCCAATTTCGATCGGCTTTAACATACAGGTTGGGGTCATCGAAAAGTAACTTGTGTAAAAGGGTTTAGGTCACTATACGTTTGTTTTTAAAAAAATCGAAGTCAAATGTCACAACGCTGGATTTTGCTGCTTACATACCTAAAAAGTTGCAGCTATTTCAACCAAAACAGCGGCGTAGCAGTTAAGCTGCTTGCCTGCGGAACTGAACATTGTGAGTTTGTCTCTCCCTTATGTGCCTTTTTTTCAGGTGAATAAATTAAAATATTATTAGCAATAAAATTTCAGGAATAATCAAATTTTTTTGTCATACTTATGTTTGACAAATCAATCTTCAATTATTGTTCAATCTCTTTTTCATTTTATCTCATTCATTTCATTTGACTTCAATTTTTTTAAAAATGAAGGCGTAGTAACAAACCCTTTTACAACAAGTTACTTTTTAATGGCCCCAACCTGTATGTTAAAGCTGATCAAAACTGGTTGGATGGAAGTTGTGGCCTCCTCTTGTAAGCCAGCAATCACCAAACTGTTTTTAATTTGTAATTCTTTATCAGTACAGAAAAATAGCATAAACCTCCCATACAACAGACACAATATAACAAAATTAAAAAAGTCAAAAAATGACTCTAGGAAGGTAACGATATCATAACAAATCTAAAATCAGTTGAGCTGGATTCAAGCAAATAGGAATCAAACAACTTAACATTTGGGTAAATGGGATTTAAGCAAAAGCAAGTATCAAGCAAATAGAATTCAGGCAAATGGATTCGGGAAACTGGGAATCAGGCAGATAGGATTTGGGCAAATGGGGATCAGGCAAGTAACAGTTGGGCAAGTGTGGATATGCTGTTAGGTACATATAGGTCACTATAACAGTTTGATAATGCAGAGAATTGATGGTAAAAATTTTGTAACAGTGATGACATGTTATTTGTACTATTTACAGTTATTACATGAAATAGGTAAAAAATCACCCATAGCAAAGCTTCGTAACAATTGTAGTTGATGATGTCATACACATCACAAATATCATTATGGGAATGCTACAACAGAATAGTAAAATCAAACAAGGGAATGAGAATCTTCTCAAGAGAGAAAAATTAGACTGATGACAGACTGAGCCAGAATTAGTCTTTGAGAAATGAAGCAATTGAGGAAAAAAAATCACTTCTCATTCAGGATTGGATAAGATATTCTACAATGAATCTATAGGAGAAAACGTTTTACTATGTCTTGGATGGGCAATTGAAAAATTAATATAAAATTAATTCATAACTACATCTAAACCTTTACAAAATGCAACAGATTGTTTGGATAATGCAGGTCAAAATTTGCTAGAATAGTACATACTAGAGTTCTTCATCTTTTTTCAAATCAGAGCACCATGAGCATTCTAACATTTATCACAGATTACATACTACAAAAAACAAGATTAATAGTTTTGAAAGATTTATATTTTAGACATTTAGGCAATAATAACTTCATTACCATAAACATTTATATCATCAGTGAACTATAGAATACATTTGAGAAATACTAGTGTATATCAATAATTATTCACAGTTTATAGATATTAATTAATTCAAGTCTTAAATATTTTGTTTACTCACCCTTCAGAATTTCCAACAGCAATTACAGAAAAATCAGATTTCCATGCAAAATCAGTTCTCAACAATGGCTTATAAGACTGATTTGTTGAATTTGTAATATCATCAAAATTAATAGCATGTGAATTCAAATCTGATGGATTATGTATGTAAATAATGAAATCACCACATGAATATAGATTGAGTTTCAGTTTTACATCAACTTCATCCTTCTCTTCTAAAAGAAAAAAAAATTTTGAACTTTTAGGTACTGTATATCCATTTTGTCTACTCAGAAAATACTATTGCATAATTTAATTAGTTGGCTTTTTAATTTATTCTGTTAAATTATACATAGAATACCTCTGATAGCAACCACTTTTAGAGCACATCACAGATTGGCCATCATACATATCGGATCAATTGAAAGACTGAAGAATGAAGTTTAATGAACCAGATCCAGATCTTTTCTGAAAATCTGGATATTCAAAACTTGAAATTGAACCTGGATCCTCCAAATTGTTTAGTACCTTGTAAATGACTGCTTTACTATGTAACCATTCAACTAATATTGCAGAATTTAATAGTAGTATGATTCACACACATCTCAAACAGAATCAAAAATGTTGACAATTAAAATATATGATCTTATTAACTTAAAAAAAAGACATATATTTTTGGTAAGACTATGTAAGAAATTTTTCTATTTAAGTCATTATAAAATTATTATTGATAAAATTAAAAATTTACAAGATGAATGTATAGCCTATCTATAAGATAAAGATATGGTATAACTATTGTAATACCACATGCATATACATTATACAACAATAATTACTATAACAAAATAATTTTACTTGTGAGGAATTAACTATTGATAGAAATGATATCTATTGTTGCAGTAGTATTGCAGTCATTGTTATGATATTACCATGTAAAATTGCAACATTCCACTGAATATTCATATATGAAATTATAATGATGATTTTTTATAATATTTTGCATATCAAAATTTTTTATTTAATATTGAATTTTAAGTTGAGTTTATGCAAACTGGGTTATTCTTGTATATTATGTGAAAGTTTTGCAATAATATTTTCTGATATTAGCATATTTTTGATATTTACATATTTTGATAATGTTTCATCATAACACAAAATTATAATGGATAATCTTAAAAAGAATCAAAGATACTTTTGAATTTATCTTCAATAATTTAAAATATAGAAATTCAAATTAAATTTTAAATTGAATATTGAAAATAGACTTTGAAAACACTTTATTAAAAGTATTCACTTACTCATTTTAATGCTATCTATTGTAATTTTAATAAATTTATTAATAAATGTTTTATATAAAATTGCTATTATATATTCTTTTTATAATGGATATCAATTAAAAATGAATATATATTTATATAATTTTTAATGTATAGTAAATTGAGTAAAATAAAAGAAAAACTGAATTGAAAACTTCATTATGAATTAAAATTTAAATTTTTACAAAACAAATTTTTTGAAATGTAAATGATAAAAATCTTTCTAAATTCATTTAAATATAGTAATATCTACAATTTAATAGTATAGAATACATATAAATGAAATAGAACATTAAAATTTCAAATTAAAAAAATACATAAGTATAATATGTAATATATTTCATAAGATGACGTATTCATTGTTTATTAATATAATTATATATATATTTAGAATGATAGATGTTCTATTTTTATTATTTTATAATGTCTTACTGTATCTGTAAAAATTACTTCTCATAATAATTTGGTTCTGTTTTATATTTTTATTTTTGTTGTAAGCTAAATCAAATAGTCTAATGAAATATCTGTTACATGTAACATCATTACAATATTGTTGCAATCTTTTTATATTATTCTCATATACAGGTGTTCCTCTATTTATGGTGGGATTATATTTTAATAACTTCATGACAAAAAAAAAATCATAAATTGAAAGTGAGCCATAATGATAGTAATAACAGCAGTGGAATATTGAATCCTTGAAGAAGAAAAAATTGTCTTGATTTTGATTCCAAATGCTCCAAGCTAATAAAATCTTTTGAAATTAGAACCTGGGTTCCAAGATATAAAATTATCCTGAATCCATTATATTACTTTGCTAAGTAGCCATTAATCAACTGTAAACTTTTAATAAAACAAAAATATATTTCTAATCAATATGATATGAAAATAATCAAGTTTGGAATATTATAAAGGCAATTAAGATTGGATCATTATAAGTTTAATGATTATAAATAGAGGTGTACTTGTACTATAAATTAATGTTATTTACCCTAAAGTGGATTGGAATTCAATATTTGTTGTTCTTAATTTGTTCTAAATTCTTTGCTATTTCCAATAAAGTTTGAAAATATTAAGATTTTTTCCTTCAACAAACTTTCTCCTTTATAATCTTTACCTATAATTATTTTATTAGCATGGAGAATATCTTGCTTACATAGAACAAGATAATATGTAGATAGCTTACAAAAATCTTTTTTTCATTAGTGTATTTTATTTAATATAAAAACTATTTTCTGAAAATATTTTATGTTTACTGTTTTATAAAAATTTCTGCCATTTTGTATTCAAGTTTAATGTCTGTCACTTTACATATCTCAATTTTTTTAGTAATAATTTGAGACCAAACTGAATGGCTTAAAAATCCTTTTAAAAAGTAACATTTTTAAAAATTTTTCAAAAACATTCTATTCTTTTCTTGAAAATTATATTGAATCTATTCTTATAATGTTTATTTCAGTTAAGTTTTACAAGAACATAGCTTTAGAGAACATATGTAACTGAAGATCCAAATATGGATCATGTGGATCCACCAGGATGAACTGACAGATATACAAAACATCTATTTTTAGCACTAATAGCAGTCAGAAACTATACATAGTAATAAGCAGTAATAATTAGAAAGTCTAAAACAGTTTTTAATTATCAATTTTCATCAGAAGGACAATTGGGCTCACTTCGGAGTTTTTTGACAAATGGACTGTAAAAAACATGTCAAATTGTTTGCTTCTGCCTCTTTTTTAAAATGCTTCAGAAAAACTGCATGGACTTAAATAGATCTGCAGTTCTGATAACCTCAAATTTGTTTGGATTCCATTTCTTAGCAACATTTTGAACTTCTACTTTGCCAAAACAGCTTTACAGAACATATGTAACTGAAGATCCAAATATGGATCATGTGGATCCATCAGGATGAACTGACAGATATACAAAACATCTATTTTTAGCACTAATAGCAGTCAGAAAATGATGCTCAAATAAAAGTCAGATTGAAACAAATCAATTAGATGTACTTTCCTAATAAGAAAGTATTTCTAACTAATTTGTTTCAATCTGATTTTTATTTGAGCTTCATTTTCTGACTGCTATTAGTGCTAAAAATAGACATTTTGTATTATTCAGGATAAAAGCAGTGTAAGAAGTAATCTCTATATGGGTGTTTAAGCCTAACGGGGCTGTATGTAGTGATCACATGTGAGTAGGAATGGGAAAGCGAACTCTTGTGATAAAGTGACTGACAACAATTTAATCAAACTATAGATGTTTTTTACAAGCACTCATCATTAACCGAATATGTCATTATCTGAAGCTGTTGTTAACCAAGAAACCACTGTATAAAGAAATTTAAGTCAGAATCACCATTTCCAGTTTTTATAGATCATCATTGATAGCAAAAGTAAAAAGCTATCTGTCCTCTGAATATAATCATGTAAAAAATCTCTCAATTAAAAAACATCTATAGTTTGATTAAATTGTTGTCAGTCACTTTATCACAAGAGTTCGCTTACCCATTCCTACTTGATCACTACATACAACCCCGTTAGGCTTAAACACCCATATAGAGATTACTTCTTACACTGCTTTTATCCTGAATATATTTTATTTTTTAACTTATTATTATTATTATTATTATTGTATTACACTAATTATAGACATATTTTTATTGCTAATATCGAATTGTATTCATAAATCATTCGTGAAAAAATTCTTAAAATTAGGAAATAAAAAGTTTTAAGAACAAAAAGCAATAATCAAATGGCAGTAAATTATAAAGAATGAAAAAATATTGATGAAAGAAAAATGTTCTAACTTCAAGGAACTAATAGTATGAAAAATATTGATAAAAGAAAAACGTTCTAACTTCGAGGAACTATAGTTTAAAGTGGCAGCATTCCGGGTTAAATTAAAATGGGGGTAATTATTATTTTTATTAGTTGTAAAATAACATTGATGATGACTGTTCATATATATGAATTCTGACCGCAGCAGACTTTCGTATGTACTGCGCTCAAATATGAACTCTGATCACAGACGACTTTCGTATGTACTGCACTGCACTGATATCAAACGCACTGTGAGACATAGGAGCATCAATGCAACAAATTTATGCAATTTTGGATTTATGTAAGAATAACAGTTTGAAAATCCAGGCCAAAGTGAATCAATAAAAATATAGAATTCAGAAAAAACCACATTATAGTGAAACTGCGTTAAATGGAGCAGCGTTAAGCGGGGTCTTACTGTATATGCTGGATAGGTTGAGTGTAAATGTGGAAAGGAAGGTTAAGGAAAAGTGGAAAGAACAAGTGGATGAGTATCTGAGAATATATAGGTTTCAATCTATACAAGAGTTGCAAAAAAGATGATTGTAAAGGAAGCTAGTATAATGTGTACAGATGGCACTGTCTGATTGGTAGATGTGTGGCACTACCTGATTGGTGTTATGTGAATTTTTTATTATTATTTTATTTTGTATTTTTTCTTTCAGTACTGCACACTCTGCTAAATGGATAGGGGCATAATGTTTTTGTTGTAGTAATGAGTAAATGATTTATCCAGGAAAAATTTTTAAAAATGCATTTGCAATTTAATATTCAAATTAGTATATAATTTTACATTAATTTAATCTTAATAAAAATATTAAATTAATGTAACAATTTAATCTTTTTATTAAGATTATTAGCATCCTAAATTAATCCATTTCCCATCATAGAGGAAATGTAAACATTGATGAACTGCAGGTCATTGCTTGTCATTAATGAATCAGTGACACTTTATCAAGTGACAATGCTTGTTTATTTTTTATCAAAATTAATCTAATGCCATATTAACAAATCTATTTACTTCATGTTTATTACTGATATAACTATTCTTCAATGGTGGTTTCTGATTACTTTTTTACATTTTTGAATTTTAAAAAAGAATTTAATTAAAGATGTATTTTGTATGGAGTAAATCTTGTGGAATACTCTTATGAAAAGTATAACCAGTGTAATATCATTCTAATGTAATAATACGTGGCATCACAAAAATTCCAACATGTGACATCACTAACATTATCATCGCACTAAAACATTTTGATTCTTATAGCTTTGTTTACAGTATATGTTCGGGTAGGCATTCTCTTCCAAAAGAGTCCTGTCTCGTCCGCATTAAAGACTTGCTGTGGTTGATAACCCTTTTCTTCGATTATTCTCTTTAATTCCTCTGGATATTTAGCAGCTGCATCATGATCTGCGGAAGCCGATTCTCCTGATAACTTAATGTTGTGAAGGCGATAACGGTTCCTGAATTTGTCGAACCAACCGCAACTTGCGACAAATTTATTTGGATTTTCACCTGAAGATTCTGCAAAGTGTTTATAGAGCTTTATGGCTTTGGCTTTTATTATAGCCTTACTTATCGGCATATTCTTCTGGTTCCGGTCTTCTATCCACAAGTACAGAGCCTTTTCCGTTTTCTCTATGTTCTTATCTCTTATTTCGGAAGTGTGCTTCAATGATAATGGAGTACCACCCTTTATGCTATGCCTAATTGCATCTTCCTTTTTCTTTATCAACCTAACTGTAAATTCATTTACATCAAAAAGTCTACCTACTTCAGTGTAACTCTTTCCCTCCAGCAACATATCGAGAACTTCCAGTTTCTTTGAAAGGGTCATCACCGATTTCGCACGCTTATACCAATTTTGCATGCTTACAAATATGGGAAGTTGTCAACTTCTGACTAGCTGGTCCTTTTTTCCAGACATGACTATGTATCCTAGCACTCAACAGAATTAAGAAAATATATGGGCATAACCGAGTAAAGTCCCCAGATATCAAAACCAAAAACTAAAGCATAGAGTCCCGGATGGCAAAGCAAAAACTACAGCAATAATTCGGCAATTTTTTTTTGAACTGTGTGTCTAAGGAGCTTGTGCCTAAATAAAGCTTTTTGTGTTTCTAATAGAATAAATTGTGATATTAATATAAATCTGTGGGTCGGAGGTATAGGACACTATGTCACATTTACTACATTTTACAGGAGAGCAGTTTGAGTTTGTTTTACGTTGTTCTCCCTTATGGACTTGTGTTATTTAAAAAGCACCATACTCCACCAATTATTAATGTAGCACCGTGTTATTTAAAAGCACCGTAACTCCACCAATTATTGATGTAGGACATAGTGTTGTATACCTGTAGGTAAAGGACGAGAAACCCATATGATTGTGCCAATAATCTCATTTTGGTAGAGGCTGAAAACCCATATGAGATTCTGCCAATAATTCATTTTGGCCACAAATGGACATAGTGCCGTATACCTCCGACCCACAGAAATAAATACTGTACCGTACTGTATACAGAAATTTTTATTAAAAAATTTACGGAAAAATTTCTCCCTCGAAAAAGCAAAGTGCGAATGCCGGAAAGCTGTACAAGAAAGTCGGGCGCGAATAAGTGAATATGCGAATGTTGAGGCCCTACTGTATCTATTAATTAATAATGGAACTTTACTTTTATTAAATTCTCAAAATTAAAAATCTGCCTTGAATCAGGTTCAAACCAAAAACTTTGGAAAGATTAAAATACATTTTTAGGCTTTTTTTTGTTACACAGCCTTTTTTTTGTACATCCTTTTACATCGCAATGACTTAACGATTACAAAATTAAAACCCTCATAATACACTCAATAAAGTTAAAATAAAGCAGTCAATCATGGTGTTTAAGATGCATTTCAGCATAGCGTCATCCTCTTCAGTTATAACCAATGTTAACTGCAAAAAATTTACACTGCAGTTAACATTGGTTATAGCTGAAGAGGGCGCTGTGCCGAAATGCATCTTAAACGCCATGGTTAACTGCTTTATTTTAACTTTATTGAGTGTATTATAAGGGTTTTAATTTTGTAATTGTTAAGTCATTGCAATGTAAAAGGATGTACAAAAATAGCTGTGCAATAAAAAAAAAAGTCTAAAAATGTATTTTAATCTTACTATATACATCTCCTTGATTTTATGTTAATTGCCAAAAACTTTGGGTTTCTGTCCTGATGTCTTAACCAGTGAAACTATCATGGCAGATTTCTAATTTTGAGAAGTTTATGTTCTAATTAACACCAAGTATTTATTGATCTAGGAAGATATCAACACTACTCAATGGATTAACAATGTAACCACAAACACTTTTGGCAAATTTGGGCCGACAGCCTTGGCTCGAGTCATAATATATAATAATATAGCATACCTTATATATTATGGAGTTATGTTCCAGATCATTGCTGTAAAGCAAATTTCACTGTAAAGTGAATCACAGCTTTTTTTATTTTCTAATAAAGAAAGTGATATAAAAGCCTAAACACATATTTATAATAATATTTATTAAGTGCACAATAGTGTTAGACCTAAAACATTCTGCCAGATAGCTCATGGTAAAACATTTGTATACCATCTTGGAGGACCAGATTTGATTCTAGG
Organism: Olivierus martensii; assembly: GCA_000484575.1. NCBI lineage: Eukaryota > Metazoa > Arthropoda > Arachnida > Scorpiones > Buthidae > Olivierus > Olivierus martensii. The sequence continues at coordinate 102,643 of AYEL01087668.1, forward strand.
TCTCACCCCTTTAGTTTTCAGGATTCTGAGTCATGTCCATTTGTTGTTAATATATTTTATTTATTTATTTATTTAAATGTTACAAATACAAATCAAAAATTGTGGAAAGCAAACACTGATTTGGTATAAACAAAACACAAACAACTTTATGCAATTCCAAATTAAACCATATTAACAAAATACAAATAATTATACTCAATTCGATAACACAGATTAGAATCTTTCCATCAAATTAGTATACATAATGATTAAATTAATTAATATACATCATTAAATTAAAGTAAAGTAAAAATTTTTCATTAATATAAGTTAACATATATCAACATTTCAAAAAAAAAAAAAATATAAGTGTATTCAACTATTATTAAAGTAATTTTCTAGGCTCTTGCTATTATATTACAAGAAAATAAGTCACAATTTAATGTGTTTTGGTTTTTTACAATCGTATTTTCAAAAGA
>AYEL01087670.1:0-12780 GCA_000484575.1 Olivierus martensii
TAAACAAGCTAAGACCTGTTTAAACAAGTACAGTATAAAAAAAGACATATATCAGGTCATCCAAAAAGACTTTATATCAGGTCATCCAAAAAGTAATTTGGATGACCTGATATAAAGTTAATTGATAATATCAACTTATTATGTTAAGCTAGGAACAGATATTTGATTTACAAGAAAAATATTTTCCATAAATATTAATCATAATCTCTACTTGTTATAAATTTTATAATTTTACGAATTTTTAATTACATGAAGTCTGAATTTTTATCAATTTATTTATAATTTTAATTAATATAATTAAAATTTAGATATACGGATGCAAATTCATTTCATTACAGATTTATCAATATTTATTGGTATAATGATATTTGAAGCCGTTGTATATACAATATGGGATCAGGAAAAGTGGCCCCTCGCATTTCGCCCCCTGTAGTGTCCCCTCGCATTTCGCCTCCCACATTTCGTCCCCAACACATTTCGCCCCCTGTAGATAATGGTTATAAAATGTAAATAATACACCAAATTTTTAGTGATTCTAATTATTTTGTTTTAATATTATAAATGCACATTATTATTGTTTAAAACTGGAATTTATATGCAATGCCTTTAAGATAATCAATCAGATTATGATTTTGAAAATCTTCGACTATTGTTTTGATATGCGTTTTAAGTTCGGAGATAAACTAAAACCGAACTATTGTTGGCTACAGATGACATAAAATCAGTCGATGAAAACCTAACCCGAATGAAAATGAACTCCTCACGAGTTTCGTATTTTGTTTATTTCGCTTTAAATCTACTATATAACGAGCAAGCATTTTTCGGTGTATGGTATTTTGTAAATATTTTAAGTTCGGAGATAAACTAAAAACCGAACTATTGTTGGCTACAGAAGACATAAAATCAGTCGATGAAGACCTAACCCGAATGAAAATAAACTCCTCGGGACATTCAATTCGCATCGCGAGTTTCGTATTTTGTTTATTACGCTTTAAATCTACAGTCAAACCTGTTTTTATGCGGTCGGTTTTTGTGCGATATTTTTTTTTTTGTGCGATTTTTATGTGCAATTTTTTTGTGCAGTATATAAAAACATTCCATCAAATGCATATAACGAATAAAAATTAATTAAAAAACTGTAATTAAAAAAAATAACGCACAAAATCCGACCGCATAAAAACAGGTTTGACTATATTATATAACGAGCAAGCATTTTTCGGTGTATGGTATTTTGTAAATATTTAATACTCTATCGAAAACTGCTTACATCTTTAATTAATTCGTTAATTATTTAACAAGTGCAATATCATTATAACAAGTCTACTTTTAATTATACTATGGAAGTAGCACAGTTTCGTCCCCAATTGAACGAAAAATTTTTTACATCTTTAGAAAGAAAATAAAAAAAAACTTAATAAATTGTAAAATTATCAAAAAATTTAAATGAAAATTAAGCGAGCTTTCACTTTTTTAATTTTTGCTAATTAATTAGGTTTAATTTGTAAACAATCGCAACCAATTAATATCGAATCTCCACTAAAGGGGCTGAGATTTCAATAAAAATTCGAGTTATCGAGAGTTGACTTGCATTTACAATTTTGTATCCTACTCATTATCTACAGGGCGTGAAATATGGGAGGGGAAATGCGAGGGCCACTACAGGGGGCGAAATGAGCTGGAGACGAAAAGTGCTGGGGGCGAAATGCGAGGGACCACTTTTCCGTAAACTGTACAATATATCAGGGGTCGGCAACCTTTTTCAGTAGGAGGATATATTTCAAAAATGCATGAGTTCAGCGGGCACTATGGGAATTTTGGTGAGCAGTATAGCACGCAGTGACTGGATAGAGTATACGAAGATACCGGGGGCTGAAAATAGTTCACTATATGCGGTATACGATGTCTCTAGTACTCGAAAATTCATTCATCTATTCCTTTAGTATTATATAGATGTCGTCAAGGTTCAGTTTTCGTCAAAATTTAATTGTACAATTCGTATAATTGTTAAAATAGCGAAGATAAAATCAAAGTGCGCAATTGTAAAGAATTTTTACGAAAATTATATATTATAATTAATTTTATATTATTATTAATTTTTACGAATTAATTATAATTATATATTGCAGGGATCGGCAACGACCCCTGCAATATATAATATAAATTTTACACATTTATTTTTCTTTCGACTTTCCGGATATTTTTAAACAGATTAAGAATTCCCATCAGATATTATTATAAATGGAAGGGCTTCTGTATTCAATCTGATAAGATAAAAAAATAAATAGAAATTCTTCAGCAACAAAATATTTGCTCAAGTTGAAACTATTTATTTCAGCACGAATTGAAAAGTATATAAAAAATATGACTTAAGCTATATAATACATGATAACTTATTGCTGAAAGAACCAAACATAAAAAATATTCTCAGAACACCATAACATTTTTACCTAATGGATAGTGATGGAGAGATTATATCGAAATATCTAAAATAAATAGAGCGCAACTTAAAAAATATTATCCTTGATGTAAAAATAATGATAAAAATAAGTCATCAAACTATTTACTATGTTGTCTATAAAGTTGCTGAGATTGAACGAAAAAAAAAAGAAAGAAACCGGATAAATTTCCTTGAAACTGTTAACTTACTGCTGATATTCAGACTATATCTACAATAAGTTATAGTCTGAATATCAACAATAAGTTAACAATAATTAACGAATAATATTAATGATTATTTTTAATTAACAATGATATATTATTGATATTAAATGAAACAGATTTTCGTCTTTCATCTTTTACTGTGAATAATAATTAAATGAAATTTTAACATTTTCTTTTCATATTTTTTGTAGCGTTATCGCGTGTCTTTTATTTACTTTATTACACCTAAATTTATTAGTAAAGTGGTCAAATTTAACGTCTATAATTTCCACATAATTACGTTATTTTTATTAATTGAGAAGTTGACTTAGCTTTTAACAAAGTTAATGAAGTTTTAATAAAACTTTTAATGAAGTTGAGTTCATTAAGTGGTCTTGTTTCAATAGAATTTTTGTTTAATCGAAAGTTATTTTTGTATAATCAATTTTGATGCTCTGAGTATCATCAATTATCACTGCATAATCAGTAGTATCAATTAATTCTGATTTGTGAGATAAAAAGGACGATTTATATAAATATTTACAATAAACATTAAGTGAATATGTACTCATGGTACTCATGGATTTATTCCCATGAAGTATTTTGAATGCCTCATGGGATTAAATCCATTAGTATGAAGATTTCCGAAAAAAATGTCATTTCTTGAATTTTCATAAAATGTTTTTGGCTTTGCTTTTTTGAAAAATAAAATAAAAATAGCATTATAAAGTAATTTTTTGATTACTATTAAATCAATTAATTCTTTGATTAGCAAGTTTAATTTATTTTTGAAACATTTGATATATTATTTTCTAATTTTATATTAAATTTATTTAACAGCATATAAAATGAAAAAGAAAAAAAAATATTTCAAAATTTTTCCAACGTCGTAGACAATTTATACGTGATGAAAACATATAAATTGTCGATATATAATTCATATACAAGCATATATAAATTATTCATATATGCTCGTATAGAAATGTTTTAAATTTAAGATCCAACAAAAGAATTATTTAATTCCAATAATCATTATGTAATCTTGCATTCAGATATTATTAATGTTTATTGAATTTTGTTTCAATATTTGTTGATCGTAAGATTATCATCAGATTTTTATTGCAATTATCATAATTATGTTTCATAACTAACAGAACGAAAATCATTTCTATAATATTTTTACTTCAAGTTGGAAAACTTATACATTGTATGTTATTTAAGATAAACTTGAATTTCAGAAGAATTCGGCTGTTGAACTATATATATATAGTGGATTCTGCTTAATTGGGACACCGGTTAATTTGGACAAAATGGCTTAGTCCCTACATGTCCCAATTAAGCGGAATCCACTGTATATGAATACTGGAGAAATAAAAGTTTCGCATGTTATGAATAAAATTGTTCATATATGATCTAACTATATCTTGCCAATTCTCATAATTATCTAAGTTTGAAGAATTGTAGAAGAAAAATTAAAATGTAATCTTCTTCCTTTACATTTTAGGCCTGGTGGCCTGTTACCGTCTCATTCCATCTGCAATGAGGTCTTCCAAAGTGTCTTTTCCCCAATGGTATGTAGTCCGGAATTTTGCCCATTGTCTGGGTTGCCAATGGATCAATGAAGAGCAACTTATAGCCTCTCTTGACCAAATGTCAACCCCTACCTCCATGTTGGTGCAGCCTAGATAATTCTAACTGGTCTCTGTCGACCGAGCTTTGGCGGTATATCCATACTATCTGAAACAGAATAAATGCTGATTCGTGTGGGTCCAGGCACATTATAATAGCAGCCCTACCACTGAACTTACTGCATTTTAATTAGCTACCAATCTTCAGGAAATTTCTCTTGCTTTCAAGTCTCACAAAGGAAATTTATATAATAATAGCCAAATTTTGTTATATGGTATAACGAAACAAAATCTTTCCGTAAGTGTTTAACGCTGAGTGATCTTTTTTTTTAACATCATCACTTATTTTTGAATTAACAAATTGAGTAAACTTTTAAAACTTTTCATTATTCTCATTCTCAGTTTTGTTATTCTAATTAAATATTAACAAAAATATTCTATATCCTTATGATAAGTTGTTTATTTGGCAGTTATATTGGAATGCATGTTCTCTAATTCATTTTTACACCTCGAATATTTTTACAGCATTTTTTCCACTTTTCAGAAATAGAAAAATGGGTTGTTAAATTTTTTTGGATGAAAAAACATGATCAATAACAAGCAGAAATCAATTCGGCTTTCATTCTTCACAAAATCTTTTCATATTTTATCCCAGCCAACTATACTGACATCATTTTATCTTCTACATGTGTAATTAACGACATCACTTTAAAATACATTTGTTAAGAAGTTAGACGTTCATTAAGAATCCGTTACATTAAAGAAAACTATGCTTTCTTTAATTTAATATAACGAATTCTTAAGGCCGTGACACACTGAACGCGAGGCGAAGCGAAGCTTAAGAAAGCAACTTCGCGCGGTTACGCGCGTACAGTGTGTCTTGAATTAGCTTTTCCCGTAGCCGCGCGAAAAGAGATGAAAAAGTTGAACTTTGATCAATCAGCACGTTTTCTACTTCCATTTCTAGTTTTTTGAATTAGAAATGGAAGTAGAAAACGTGCTGATTGGTCAAAGTTCATACTTCTTTATGAAATATATACATATACTTTTCATAAATTATTTTAAAAAACATCTTAAATTATTCACTATAAAATTAAAGCTAAATTCTTAAATTTAGCTTTAATTATTCTAGAAATGTGTATTGCATCAATTTTTCTCTAGTTTTTAACTTCTTTAGTTTTTAGTCCTGCTAAGCAAAGTCAGCGCCAAACGGATCGCTGACTTCGCTTAGCAGCAAACTTAGCTACTGATGACGTCATTCAAATAAACAAACCGTCCAATAAAGGCCGTGACACACTGAACGCGACGCGAAGCGAAGCGTAAGAAAGCAACTTCGCGCGGCTTCGCGCGTACAGTATGTCTTTGATTAGCTTTTCCCGTGCGGCTGCTCGAGTTAACGCGCGTAACCGCGCGAAAGAGATGTAAAAGTTGAACTTAGACCAATCAGCACGCGCGAACAATACGGTGCGGCAAGACGCGAAGGAAGCAATCAACCAACAGAAACGAATGTTTTATATACTTGGAAAATGGCGAAAGTTCAACCGTATTTTTGGGATTCAGATATAGAATTTGTTTTAGAAATAAAAAAGACCATATCTATATGACATGAATTTAAAAGAATACCGAAAATTTACGATCACTTCTTTTTAATAACAAATCAAACCACACTCCGCAAACGACTTCTATCGGCAAATCCACGAAACATGAGAAATAACTCGACTGCTTAAAAGAATACCGAAAATATATGATCACTTATTTCTACCACACTCCGCAAATGACCTCTATCGGCAAATCCATGAAACAGGGGAAGTAACTCGACTGCAATGTAAACAGGTTACTGCGCAGTGCAACGCGAAGCGAAGGATGCAAATTTTTCTGTCATCTTTGCTTCGCTTCGCATCGCGTTCGGTGTGTCACGCCCTTGAGGCAGCTCATTCCAATAAGACGGTTTGCTGAGAAGTTAGTAAGCTGCTTGCCAACTGGAAGTGCCCTAGGTTTTTAAATTGAGGGAGTGCCGTTCAAATAATGAATCAAATTTTATGAATTGTAATGCAAAATTTTATTAATTTGTCTTCAGCAGCAATCAAAATTATTTCAGTAAGTATCATAAGTTTCAATATAATGATATATATATATATATACTCAGCCCTCGATTTACACGGTAGATAGGTTCCTGGAAAAATCGTGCAAACCGAAACCGTGTAAAACGAGATGCAGAATTCATCAGGCTGCGGCGCAGTGCAACGCGAAGCGAAGGTAGCAAATTTTTTTGTCAGCTTTGCTTCGCTCCGCTTCGCGTCGCGTTCAGTGTGTCACAGCCTTTAGTGAAGGATTCGAGCTTCTTCTTTTGTAACGAAGTATTCTTTAAAAGCTTTTAAGCGATTTTAATTTTCATTTTACGTTGTTAATTTTCAAAAGCAACTAATTTGTATAGAAATGTATCATGATACTCATGATATTCTTTACTAAAACAACTATGTTATTATATTTTACCCATTTAGAATGATGATTTTTTTAGGATAATGATCTCCATTTTTAAATTTCCAATATCAAAAGTTCATTACTAAGGCTGTATTGGTTAGATTATATTTTATTAAAAATTCAGTTGTATTATTAAAAAAAAAATTTAATTCCACAAACTAAAAATGGTACATTATTCTATATACTCACACTGGCCAAATTGCAGCTCTGATATCTTCAATATGGTGAATATTATGAAAGTTAATAGTTAATATGGTGGAAATACTTATTTAATTTAAAAAATAATATATTTGTAATTTTTGTTCATTTACTGTAAAAAGTAGTATGCATCCATACGAAATAAATACGTGTGAAATATATAATAAGTATTTTTGAAACCATTATTAAGATTACTAGGAAAAAAAACTGATGTGGTTCTCATTGACCCAAAAAGAAATTGATTATTGCTCTCAAGTATTTGAGATTCTTTTATTTGGCTGATAGCGGCATGAAGTTTGGCCATCACTCTATTGTATTGTAAGAAAGCGGAGCTTTATACAGCCCTAGCATTGCGACCTAGGTCACCCCAACTATATACTATCCTCATAACCTGAAAGTACAATACACTTGACCTTTTTGAAAACAGTTTAAATATATACTGTACAATATTTAAATTATAGTATTTTCATTTTAATATAATAATAAATGGATCGTTAATGATACATTCCATTAATTAGACTCCATAACAAATTAATAATATAGTGAAACCTATTAAAATGACCATCTGGTTAAACAGACCAAATTTCAAAAGCTGGTTTGTTTCCCATAGGATGTAATCTATTTTTGTTCTGCATAGTGACCACCTGTCTAATGTGTATATTTATTTATAATTTATTTATAATTATAATTAAACCAAAGATTGCATAGCAAACACTGGTTGACAAGTAATAAATAGTACAAAACACAAAACAGAAATACAATAATAAAAGCATAATACAAATAAAATCTGTGTAAGAAATACATAATGCAGAATTCCACTAACAAATGTATGAATCAACACAGTTTAGATATTTTTTAATAAATTTGGCATATAATTTATTATCAAGTGAAAAAATATTTTCGTATATTTGTGCATGTTTAGAAATGATCCTGTCAGGAAAAGATCGTAGAGAAATATTTAACCGTTTAAAACTGACATCCAGAAAGCCTGTTGATCTCGTTTTATGATATATTGATCATTCCCTTAGTTTTAAGAAATTTTAACCTGCTAAAGTGACCAAGGAGATTATTTTCATGGAAGAATTACTGTATTTTCCTTAGAATTTTTTCCTTTAGATAAAATTCTAAGGATTAGTATTCCATTAGAAATTTTCTGTTATGATAAAATTGTTTGTTAAAGCAATATATTAAAAATAAATCTTATAATACTCTTGCTATGCTAATCAAAGAATTAATTGATTTAATAGTAATCAAAAAATTACTTTATAATGCTATTTTTATTTTATTTTTCAAAAAAGCAAAGCCAAAAACATTTTATGAAAATTCAAGAAATGACATTTTTTTCGGAAATCTTCATACTAATGGATTTAATCCCATGAGGCATTCAAAATACTTCATGGGAATAAATCCATGAGTACCATGAGTACATATTCACTTAATGTTTATTGTAAATATTTATATAAATCGTCCTTTTTATCTCACAAATCAGAATTAATTGATACTACTGATTATGCAGTGATAATTGATGATACTCAGAGCATCAAAATTGATTATACAAAAATAACTTTCGATTAAACAAAAATTCTATTGAAACAAGACCACTTAATGAACTCAACTTCATTAAAAGTTTTATTAAAACTTCATTAACTTTGTTAAAAGCTAAGTCAACTTCTCAATTAATAAAAATAACGTAATTATGTGGAAATTATAGACGTAAAATTTGACCACTTTACTAATAAATTTAGGTGTAATAAAGTAAATAAAAGACACGCGATAACGCTACAAAAAATATGAAAAGAAAATGTTAAAATTTCATTTAATTATTATTCACAGTAAAAGATGAAAGACGAAAATCTGTTTCATTTAATATCAATAATATATCATTGTTAATTAAAAATAATCATTAATATTATTCGTTAATTATTGTTAACTTATTGTTGATATTCAGACTATAACTTATTGTAGATATAGTCTGAATATCAGCAGTAAGTTAACAGTTTCAAGGAAATTTATCCGGTTTCTTTCTTTTTTTTTTCGTTCAATCTCAGCAACTTTATAGACAACATAGTAAATAGTTTGATGACTTATTTTTATCATTATTTTTACATCAAGGATAATATTTTTTAAGTTGCGCTCTATTTATTTTAGATATTTCGATATAATCTCTCCATCACTATCCATTAGGTAAAAATGTTATGGTGTTCTGAGAATATTTTTTATGTTTGGTTCTTTCAGCAATAAGTTATCATGTATTATATAGCTTAAGTCATATTTTTTATATACTTTTCAATTCGTGCTGAAATAAATAGTTTCAACTTGAGCAAATATTTTGTTGCTGAAGAATTTCTATTTATTTTTTTATCTTATCAGATTGAATACAGAAGCCCTTCCATTTATAATAATATCTGATGGGAATTCTTAATCTGTTTAAAAATATCCGGAAAGTCGAAAGAAAAATAAATGTGTAAAATTTATATTATATATTGCAGGGGTCGTTGCCGATCCCTGCAATATATAATTATAATTAATTCGTAAAAATTAATAATAATATAAAATTAATTATAATATATAATTTTCGTAAAAATTCTTTACAATTGCGCACTTTGATTTTATCTTCGCTATTTTAACAATTATACGAATTGTACAATTAAATTTTGACGAAAACTGAACCTTGACGACATCTATATAATACTAAAGGAATAGATGAATGAATTTTCGAGTACTAGAGACATCGTATACCGCATATAGTGAACTATTTTCAGCCCCCGGTATCTTCGTATACTCTATCCAGTCACTGCGTGCTATACTGCTCACCAAAATTCCCATAGTGCCCGCTGAACTCATGCATTTTTGAAATATATCCTCCTACTGAAAAAGGTTGCCGACCCCTGATATATTGTACAGTTTACGGAAAAGTGGTCCCTCGCATTTCGCCCCCAGCACTTTTCGTCTCCAGCTCATTTCGCCCCCTGTAGTGGCCCTCGCATTTCCCCTCCCATATTTCACGCCCTGTAGATAATGAGTAGGATACAAAATTGTAAATGCAAGTCAACTCTCGATAACTCGAATTTTTATTGAAATCTCAGCCCCTTTAGTGGAGATTCGATATTAATTGGTTGCGATTGTTTACAAATTAAACCTAATTAATTAGCAAAAATTAAAAAAGTGAAAGCTCGCTTAATTTTCATTTAAATTTTTTGATAATTTTACAATTTATTAAGTTTTTTTTTATTTTCTTTCTAAAGATGTAAAAAATTTTTCGTTCAATTGGGGACGAAACTGTGCTACTTCCATAGTATAATTAAAAGTAGACTTGTTATAATGATATTGCACTTGTTAAATAATTAACGAATTAATTAAAGATGTAAGCAGTTTTCGATAGAGTATTAAATATTTACAAAATACCATACACCGAAAAATGCTTGCTCGTTATATAGTAGATTTAAAGCGAAATAAACAAAATACGAAACTCGTGAGGAGTTCATTTTCATTCGGGTTAGGTTTTCATCGACTGATTTTATGTCATCTGTAGCCAACAATAGTTCGGTTTTAGTTTATCTCCGAACTTAAAACGCATATCAAAACAATAGTCGAAGATTTTCAAAATCATAATCTGATTGATTATCTTAAAGGCATTGCATATAAATTCCAGTTTTAAACAATAATAATGTGCATTTATAATATTAAAACAAAATAAATTACGGTGTGGCCGTTTACGCGTCAGCACCAGATTCATATTTAAATTAATGGCTAAATTCGATACAGTTACATGCGATATTATACAAATGATTGCTACTAATCCAAAGGAAATTAAATAAAGGAGCCAGTAATGTCATCGTTCGATCAACTGCTTCAAAAACAGAACACTAAGTTTGTTTAAGGACTCATTAATGTGGAGAAATAATACTGCATATTTGGAACTCAGTATTCCACAAAAGATAACAAGGCATCATAGATTACATAATATTCCAGTGGTCCATAACAGCAAACTTATGAACTCATTTCGGATTCGAGCTGCAAGAACGGTTAATGATTTGTGTATAGATTTGTTTATGTAGGGGTGTTACCTACAAATGTAATTGGTAAATAAAGAATAATAATAATAATAGATGACGAATATATATTTGATTTAATTAGTAAGTGATTTATTTATCTTTTATATCTTTTCAAAACTTAATGCTGTATAAACGACATTACTTTTGGGATGACCTGATATGAAGAAAATAAGTATTTCTAAGGAATCTAAATATGAGAAATGATGTTTTTTAATATAAATTTCTATGAATAAAATACAGTAAATTAATTTTCTTTAAGCTTTTTTATAATCAGAATTTTGAGATTATATCCAGCTGTTAGATTAATTAAATTAAGTAAATGAAACTCAATTATTCGAAAGAGATACGTAAAATTTTAATTAAACGCATTTAAATATGAGAAATGATGTTTTTTAAAATAAATTTCTATGAATAAAATAAGTAAATTAATTTTCTTTAAGTTTTTTTATAATCAGAATTTTGAGATTATATCCAGCTGTTTGATTAATTAATTTAAGTAAATGAAACTCAATTACTCGAAAGAGATACGTAAAATTTTAATTAAACGCATTCATGCAAAAATGAATAAAAATATATATATGAGAAATGATGTTTTTTAAAATAAATTTCTATGAATAAAATACAGTAAATTAATTTTCTTTAAGTTTTTTTATAATCAGAATTTTGAGAGTATATCCAGCTGTTAGATTAATTAATTTAAGTAAATGAAACTCAATTATTCGAAAGAGATACGTAAAATTTTAATTAAACGCATTCATGCAAAAATGAATAAAAATATAAAAAATGTTTATTTGCGAAATTTTTTGCATCCATAATTTCTGTATATAAAAATTTTTGCTTCCCAACCAATGTTCTGTGAAGAAATCGTAGATGAATTGCAAATGTTTTTGGTAAATGATATTATTTTTTTCTTTTCATTAACTTATTATCATGAAAGAAAAAATTAATGTGGAAATTCTAATAAATTAAAGATATTCAGAATTTCGAAATAATTCTTTATATAAGTTTCTTTATTTATTTGTAATATGAGCTCATAAAAAATAATAATATTCTTCGAAATAATAATACCACTAGAGAGAATTTCTCAAAACCAAAGAAAACTATTATTTACTTTCCAATGATCTTGAATCCTCAGGCTATATATCTAACTCAGCGCTTCTCAAACTTTTCTCATTCATGACCCAATTTTTCATTACGATTTTTTTCGCGACCCCAGGTATTAAATATGAAATAAATCATACAAGTATAGTCGGTTCCATAAAGTTTTGTATCTAAGCGGAAGGTATTCGGCTTCCTTCCAATAGTTCAAAGCAATGTGATTCATCAGTTCAGGCAAATCATTCGAACTCTCCGAGTATCGGGTGATTCCATTAACTTATGTCATAGCAACGGGGGTGGGTAATTTTAATTACACGTGTTAATTTTTTTTGTCTGCAAGATGACTCGACCCCAAATGGGGTCGCGACCAATAGTTTGAGAAGCACTGAATCTCTCAAGCCACTAAAACTGCTGTTTTATATTCGTGAAACCGGATATACTTAGTCGTATTTACAACAGGGATCGTTTTAATATCAAATACAGTGGATTCCGCTTAATTGGGACACGTCGGGCCAAGCCATTTTGTCCCAATTACGCGGCTGTCCCAATTAAACGAAGTAATGATAAATTCTAAAATAAAATATGTAATTCGTAGGTAAATAAATAATAGGTAAAAAAAATAATAATTAAGTACCTATTTTAATGATTTATTAAAATAGGTACCTAATTATTAGTTTTTT